>JAVJIF010030488.1:0-120735 GCA_038442645.1 Agave tequilana | reverse complement strand
AAACCTTACATGTTCTACCTTGCTTCGGAGGCGTTCAACGCATAAGTCATAGGATCGAGCTCAGTCCCTTGTTCGCATTATATCATCAAGCTGGGCAAGAATGAAGTGATACGGATCTTGAGGAGGAGAACATCTCCATGAAGTATCGTTGGCACTCACAAAGACTTTGTTATACTTGTGCTTTAGAATTCACTTGCATTCTCATCAAAAACCAACAGAGGTAAAGTAGAAAAGGAAAAAAACGAAAAGGAAAGTAAAGCGATGAACATAAAAATAAAATATTTACCTTTATTGCTTGAAACAATGGAAGAAAAAAGGAGGGTACATCGGTGTCACTCTCAACATAGGCCTCTCTCTCTTACTTACATAAAAAAAATAAAAATTACAAAAGAAAAATAAAAACCTAACTACAAACTAGCCTAAAAACCCTAGATTTAGCCCTGTACTGCGCTGGACGCTCTTATCTGTTACTCTGCAGGGGTATTTATAGGAGCTGGAAGACATAGAGTCCCAATACAACTCTCCCATGAAAGTCGATATCCAGAGTCATCTGGATTTCCGCGGATACGCGGCTTTGGCCGCGTTTCCGCGGCCAAATATGGCCTGCTGGCCACGCGCTTTCGCGCGTGGCCTCCTCTGGTCCGTCCATCTGGGTTTATCCGTTTATATATGGCATCCTGACTCTTCATTTTGAGATTTCGGGATAACTTGGGAAGCAAGTTACCCTAGATCCAAATCTCTTTCAAAACGAATTTCATCCTTGCACTCTATTTATCCTCATCCTGCCAGCATTTAGGGTTGAATAGAAGTCTATCCCTTCCCTCTTTTTAGTATTTGCAACTTTTGCACTTTGTAATTGCAATTTTGACATTTGGTAATTGCAATTTGGCACTTGGGCTTGGACATGGGCTTTTGAGCTTCTTTGGGCTTTTATTTCTTTATTTTTTATTACTCAAGGCCTGCACACAATAAATAATAAAACATTAGTAAGTGTGCATAATTATAGAAATAAATATGAAAATGTGATAGTAAATGTATTGATAAATATGCACTTTTTACTACCTATCACACCCCCACACTTATCTTTTTGCTCGTCCTCGAGTAAAAATTAAAAAGAAAAAGAAAAACTAATCTAGCTAACTCACTTTCGTAGGAATCACGGTTGCACTTAGCATGTGCAACAAGCCGTTAAACCTCTAGGTTACCCTAGAGGACGAGTGTTGTCTCGTGAGGGTTTTCAGTGGATTACATCCACAAAATCCATAAAAAGGAAAATATTTGAAATACGTTTGAAGAGACTAAGTAATCTATAAGTTTTTAGGATCCTCATTTTTATTCATTCTTAAACTTAGTCTTTATATAGTAAATTGTTTTCCTTTTTAGGTAAGGGTCAAAATTGAATTTTTGTATAGTCTTTTTCGTTACCCTAAGTCATATGCATCCTTGTGAATTTTTACTAGGAATTCTTAACTTGGACTCTCATGCCTCTTTATTATTATTACTATATATATATATATTTTTTTTCTTTTTTCTTTTTTTTAATATGTATAACTCATCTAATTTTCTTTCGTGTAAGCATGAAGGCTTCTTGAGGCCCTCATAGCTAACTAATTGACTATTAGATGTGTTAGTACATTTATAAGTAATTTTTCTTAATTTCTTTAGGCTTTCTAATCCACTCATGTAGCGAACTTAAAGTCGGTGGCTCCCAAACCGGTCGGTTTTAGGGCACCGGGTGAGAAAATACCCCACGGACTTAAGGATTCGAGTGAACTAGGCCACAAAACTAAGGTTTTTATTATACAGTCACCTTTAGGCGTGAATACTTATGCTTCTTGAGGCACATGTATTCAGCTTAATTAGCGAATTTTTTTATTATTTATATATATATTTTTAGTATTATTTTTTTATAGGGCACAAGAGTCTTTGTTTAAGAATCTTAGATGTGTAAGTGTATTAGGTATATACATTTAATTAAGGTACAAATTAAGACTAATTAATTATTCAATTTTTCTTCCTATACCTAAAAATTCAACAATTTATTTATTTTGACCAAGTTTTTAGAAATCCTAATCATGATTTTCCTAATTCTTAAGACTAACTTAGATTTCTTTCAAAAGATAAGTCAAAATATTGTCCCTATTTTTTTTAATTTTTAATTTTTTTTTTTTTGAAAATTTTGTTAGTTAGTATCTAACTATGTTAGTATGTTAGTAAATCCTCCCCCTCACTTATCTCATGCATTGTCCTCAATATATGAATGAATGCATGTATGCATGAAAAAGAAGAAGGGAAGGCAGAAGTTACCTCAAGATGGTGGTTCCGGTGGTGGTCTAATTGGGCCAAGCGTTGCTACCCAATCAAGATAATGTGGTAGTTCACGGAACCTACCTTTATTGACCTCTTTTCTATTTACATGTTTACAGTCCCCAGTATGAATAGGATCATGGAAGATCCTATCGTGAAACTTACTTCCTTTACGTGACCAGTCCTGGAAAATCATCATAGAGTCATCATGGTCTATACCTATGTCCAACAAAAGAATGTGACTTGGTAGAATGGTTGACTTGGACTCAAGAATGATATGTTCAGGAACCAATACAAACTCGGGAAAATTGACGTGGGGTTCGAGAGTTAGTTTTGTTCAAGCGTTGAGTCCAAGTCCAAGAATTGAAACTCAAGTCCACAATCATTTTCCTGCAATGGAATGTGACTTACTATTGGTGATTCAAGTTCAAGAATGACAGGTGTGGGAATCAAAACTGACTCTAAAATATTACTTAAATCGGGTAACAGAACAGGAGTCAATATTGATTCGGGAATTTGAACTTGATCACAACAAATTTGAGAATCAAGGTCACATTTCTCATTGGGTTCAATCTCATAAAAATGAGAACTTGCCAATTGTCAATGGGACTTTCAAAAGTATGAAATTGGTTAAGTTCAATATGATGATCATCAAAATGGGTGATTCAATTTCATGATCTATGGGTACGGGAATAAATGTTGGCTCAGAAAATTGGTCCAAATTGGGTAAGAATACTGGAGTCAACATAGATTCGAAGATGGAAACTGAATCGCAAAGTTGGGGATCAGGTTCACATTCACAATCTAATTCAATCTCATTGAAATTAAAACTAGCCAATTTGTCCAAGGATTGGATTGATCAAGTTCATATTGATGTGATGAAATTGAATTTTGATCAAGGTCTTCTAGACAGAATGATTCTTGGTTCCTATCAACTTGGTTGGTTAGCTCAAGAATGGTTTGAAAGTCTAGAAATTTGATCATTCATTATATCTTGCAAACGATCCACTTTTTCTTCTAACTCATTGAATGGATCATTGGAGGACTGAAACATTGGTGATGTGGGAAAAGACGTATATGAAGATAATGGTTGAACAGGTGGTTGACCATATGGCTCAGGGGCGTTGTATCCCCATTGACTCTGTGAAGAGTAGTGATGATTATTCCAATCTTGTTCATAGTATTGGGACTGGGGCATGTAATGATTCGGATAAGACCAATCTGGCACAGTAGGTTGGTTAAAGTTATGATATGCCGGGTTGGTAATATCCAAAAAAGCGGTTGATGTGTAATATGGATTATTATTAAAATTGAAAAATTGTTGTTATAAGCCATATCACAAATAAAACACAAACAAAGAAAAAGAAAACAAACAACAAGCACAAAAAAAGAAAAAAATTCTAACCTAAGTTAGGGCAGACTTATGACCTAGACGACTCCTAACTGGTTAGACTGTCCATGGGAGGTATAATGCAGACTTTGACCACAAGCTAATCAGCCAGGTTAGGGCAAGATTGGTGGGAGGTTTTCCGTCAAAGACGTTCCTTAATTAAATAACCACCAATCTTTGGGCTTTCGGCCCTTAATCCCCTTCCTAGACACTGATTTGGCAGGAGTCAAATTCCAACACCGTTCCCCCTTAGGATAATCTCCTAATTGAGTCCGAGATGTCCCTAGGGCCAACGTCTACTTATTTTTAGTTAGGCTTGGGTTAGTGAGTGAGGAGATTGTTTGTGGGCTAAGAGAGGGTAATGACTTCCCCACCTTATCTTATTTATAGGACAAGCCCTTAAGTCAATTTAGTGCACGTGTAAAGCAATAGACAAATATTCACTCAAAAGCAGTAAATCAGCTAAGGGTGCTTCCTAGTCTATATGCAATGCGAACGTACCTTGTCTCCAGCACTCTTCAACAGAAATTAAAAAATTAAATAGACACGTGCCTATATGCAAGAGTCTAATTTTTTTTTCAACAAATAGGTTACTGTTAATTAATTAGCAGTGTGCAGGGTGATCGCAGAGAAAAGTTAACAGAGCAGTAAACAAATCTTTCAATTTGCAGCAACCTGCAGAAAACAGAGTGAGTAGTGAACTACACAGGCCGCGGAAACGCGGCTATTGCCGCGTTTGTGCGGCACTGTAGTAGGCTCTGCTGCTCTGCCTTCGAGGGCAGAGGCACAGAGTTGCTATATGTCCTTGCTGCTGTTATTTTTCTTGTTCTCCGAACCTGCAAACAGAAAGAATAAAAGAATTAGTTAATTTTTTTTTATTTTTTAAGAGAATACTTACAGTCCCTCCCCGGCAACGGCGCCAAAATTTTGATTGAGATTTTCCTGCACACAAAAATAAAGAATTTCATATTTGGAAATAAAGATGTGCAAGGTGCTCAATTCTATCCGCTGTAGCAATGGCTATGCGGGTCGTGATCCTCAGGGAGGGACTAGCGATGGAAGCTGGTATAGCAAGTTCTCTAAAAAATTCTTTTTTTAGTTATTAAAAAGAAAATAAGAAAATAGTAGTTAAAGTTAGGTTAGAAAGAAAGCGGTATTTACAATGAGTTGGGAAAGAAAGAGTTGGAAGATTAAGTGTGGGTGATTTAATCTACAGAAATAAAAGAAAAGAAACAAAGAAATACTTACCTTAGTTTGGTTGATGAATTACCTGAAAACCTTACATGTTCTACCTTGCTTCGGAGGCGTTCAACGCATAAGTCATAGGATCGAGTTCAGTCCCTTGTTCGCATTATATCATCAAGCTGGGCAAGAATGAAGTGATACGGATCTTGAGGAGGAGAACATCTCCATGAAGTATCGTTGGCACTCACAAAGACTTTGTTATACTTGTGCTTTGGAATTCACTTGCATTCTCATCAAAAACCAACAGAGGTAAAGTAGAAAAGGAAAAGAAAACGAAAAGGAAAGTAAAGCGATGAACATAAAATAAAATATTTACCTTTATTGCTTGAAACAATGGAAGAAAAGAGGAGGGTACATCGGTGTCACTCTCAACATAGCCTCCCTCTCTTACTTACATAAAAAAAATAAAAATTACAAAAGAAAAATAAAAACCTAACTACAAACTAGCCTAAAAACCCTAGATTTGGCCCTGTACTGCGCTGGACGCTCTTCTCTGTTGCTCTACAGGGGTATTTATAGGAGCTGGAAGACATAGAGTCCCAATACAACTCTCCCACGAAAGTCGGTATCCAGACTCATTTGGATTGCCGCGAAAACGCGGCTTTTGCCGCGGAAACCGCGGCCAAGTATGGCCTGCTGGCCACGCGCTTTCGCGCGTGGCCTCCTCTGGTCCGTCCATCTGGTTTATCCGTTTATATCTGGCATCCTGACTCTTCATTTTGAGAATTCGGGATAACTTGGGAAGCAAGTTACCCTAGATCCAAATCTCTTCCAAAACGAATTTCATCCATGCACTCTATTTATCCTCATCCTGCAAGCATTTAGGGTTGAATAGAAGTCTATCCCTTCCCTCTTTTTAGTATTTGCAACTTTTGCACTTTGTAATTGCAATTTTGACATTTGGTAATTGCAATTTGGCACTTGGGCTTGGACATGGGCTTGGACATGGGCTTTTGAGCTTCTTTTGGGCTTTTATTTCTTTATTTTTTATTACTCAAGGCCTGCACACAATAAATAATAAAACATTAGTAAGTGTGCATATTATAGAAATAAATATGAAAATGTGATAGTAAATGTATTGATAATATGCACTTTTTACTACCTATCAGACTTCAAAAGGAAGCCCTATGGCCTCCAGCTCTTTTGGGTGGACCACCGAGGGTTCGGCGAGCGAAGGTGGGCCGGCCGTCCGTGTTGACTCTGCCAAAGATTTTCCTATAGAGCTTGAGGGAGTTGATGCCGCTGTCGAGGAAGTTCGAAGAGAGACTGCGGCCACGGCAGTTGAGGCGATATCATCTTTGGGTAGTGCTTTGACCTTTTGTAAGTAATTTTTCTCGTGATATTCATTACGCCTTGTTTAAACAGAATCTTGCTACAGGTGTTCCGCCTCTGGGTGCATCAACTTCAAGAGACCCAACCAATCTTCGCGAAGGGTCAGGGGTGAAGCGAGTACTTCGACAGCAGAGGATGCTACTGAGTTGGATGCTTTGTATCACGGATTGCCCTCTTATCAGCCTGAACCTGCCAGAGGAAAGGGGATTGAGAGAACAGTAGTCATGGAACTAACCTCACTTCCAACTATATCGGTGAGTGAGGTGCCCATCGGTTTTGCCGGTGCCGCCCTATTTTGCCGAGCGCGGAGCTGAAGGTGATTACCAGTCCTACTTCCCCAACATTGGTGGTTGAGCCAGCTCTCCCAGAAATAGTCACTAGTCCTACCTCAGTTGTGGCTGGTGTACCGGTCTCAATGAGGACTCCTTCGAGATCACCGACGACCCCTCATGTTGCTGCAGCCAGTGCTTCTATTAATTCCTCCGTAGTTATGCAGTGAAACCGGTGGAACTCTGTCTTCATGGGTTGCTCGTTTGTCGGGAGTGATTGAGCCCGAGACCGAATTCGTGGCTGAGTTAGTCGACAGCTTTTATAAGAGCTTGAAGCGATCCATTGCTTTGGTCTTGAGGGCTCGACTACCTCATTCTCTGCTTTAAAGGTGTCCTCTCCTGAAGCATTGACAATATCCGGGACTTTGGAGGTGATGACCAGGTCCACATTGGAACTTCTGATGGACAGACTCGAGAGGGATTTGGACGAATGGTGCCGTCTTAGCCATTCAGATCTGGAGTCTTCAGTTAGCGAACAGCTTGCGCATCTTGTTGCTCAGATGCATGAAGCTCATCTCGCCGCTCAGAAGCTGCTAAGGCAATCTCTTCTGATTTGAAATCTTTGGAGACAAGGAAAGTAGAGCTCGGGGATGCCATAGACGCTTCTAGCAGTACTCTTTTGCTCTTCTTGACGCTGAGGATAAAATTGAAAAGGCCAAGGGAATGATCAAGAAGGCTAATCTCCTTTTATCCAAGGCTGAACCAGTGCGTCTTGAAGAGAATGCCCGGCTGGCCAGCTTGAGCCCAGAATGACGAAGTCTTGCGGCAGGAGCTAGCACAGAGGGCAACCTTGGTTGAGATTGAAGCTCGCTTGACCCAGACAGCTAGCTTTAATGAGGCGAGTTGAGGTTGCAGACGCTTATCTGGCTGCTGAAGAGAGGAAGAATAGGCTGGCCACTCTTGAAACGGATCAAGTCCTAGGAAGCGCCGTCGTAGCTTGTAATCTGTGCATTCATGTATCCCTCTTTTGGAATCAATAAAAAGTGATTTTATTTGACTCCCCTATTGCATTTCTAACTTGTTTATCTTCTGAATTCTTGCTTTCAAGTTGTATTGCAGCCCTTAAAAGGAAACGGAATAATGATATAACTAATCTAATCAGCGGTAATAAGCCGAGAGAGTTAGTCATACATTTGAGAAAATAGTCCTACTGGAATGAAGTCACCAAGCTCAAAATTTGGATGGGACTTGGAAGAAATTGTCAGAGGTATATTTTTAACGTGACAATAAGAACTTCGTAGGAATTTGGAAAGCAATTTGTCAGAGGTGTAATGTTAACTTGACAAAAGATATGCCAGAGGTGTAGTGTTAAACATAGCATGGAAAGGTCTCATGCTTACTGAGAAAATCGAGGAGATCACTGTCATAGGTTTAATGTTAACTTAATAGCGAAATGGATGCCAGAGGTGTAGTGTTAAGAGTTATTTTGGTCAGAAATGTAGTATTAACTTGACCGAGAGATTCATTTACTGTCAGAGGTGTTTGAACATAGCAGTAATTCGAGTGGATCTGTCGTTCTTTGTATGTGGTCTTACCATTCCATGGATGAGAATTGGTAAGTGATTTTGGAGAGGGAATCAGATGGAACCGTTAAAGGTGTTGGATCATTTGGTTAGTGTATGTGTAACCTTGATTCTTCTTTGAGACAGCTAGTGTATGATCAGCTTCCTACTGGTTTATGGTTGTATGATCTCGTTTGGAGAAGAGAGGGGCGCTCCTTTTGCATATCTTAGATTCGAAGGTCTTGATCAGAGGTGTAATGTTAACTTGATCATGAGAAGGGCCCTTATCAAGGATAATACTTCTTTAAGAACCTGCCGTTGATCGGCATCATGAGTAAATCACCATCTGAAGTCATAAGGCGATATGCTCCGTTTGAATAGACTGTTTCTATTACAAACGGTCCTTCCCATTTGGGCTGAAATTTGCCTTTGGTTTTGTGCGTCATGATCATTGGTCGTCTGACGGCTAAAATCAAATCTCCTTTCTGAAAGGCTCTTTGTTTAACTTTCTTATTGAAGGCTTTTGAGATCCGAGCTTGATACAACTCAATGTGCTGTTGAGCTTGTAACCGCTTCTCATCTAGGGCTTCGAGCTCTTGAAGACGCAACCGATCATTGTCCACTGATGTGATCTTAGTGATCAGAGCGACTCGTAATGACGGCATCTGAATTTCTAACGGTATAACTTCTTCACACCCGTATACCAGGGAAAAAGGCGTATTGCCTGTCGGGGTCCGAACTATGATTCGGTAGGCCCAAAGACATTCACTAAGCTTCTCATTCCAATCTCGCTTATTCGAGGAGACAAACTTTTTGAGTAACTTAATGATTATTTTGTTGAATGCTTCCGCTAAGCCATTAGCGGCGGGATTATAAGCAGTTGAAGTCACATTCTGAATTTGGTACTTATCGCAGAATCGATAGAATACCTGGCTTATGAACTGGGGGCCATTATCACGGATGATCCGCCTAGGGACACCAAATCGATGAATGACGTGGTGTTTGATAAAATTAACCATGTTGGAAGTTTTGACTCCAACCAGTGGTATGGCTTCTGCCCACTTTGAAAAGTAATCGGTTATTGCCAGGATAAACCGGTGTCCTTTTGTCGAAGAGGGGCTGATTGGCCCTACGACATCGATTCCCCATGCTTCAAATGGCCATGAAGCAACAGTTGGGTGGAGCAACTCCGGAGGCTGGTGTATGAAGTCCGCATGAATTTGGCATGTTTTACACCTTCGTGCATACTAGATGGCGTCGGCTATCATGGTTGGCCAATAATATCCAAGCCTGTGCAATCGATCTTTAAGTTTTGGACCTGGCTGATGAGCTCCACATGTGCCGTCGTGTGCTTCTTTAAGCACTTCCTGTGCCTCTGAATTAGAAAGACAACGGAGGAGGACACCGTCATATGAACGATGGTAAAGTGTCTTCAGAGTTAGATCATAGTAAAAGCGGAGAGACCTTCGTCTGATAGATGCCGCTTCTTTAGGATTGTCTGGCAGCAGACCATGTAGAGCATAATCGATGAAGGAAATCGCCAATCTCTCGGCTCAAGATCTGTCGAGATATTATAGACCTCTCTGGTTCTTAACATATGTTTAGAGCAGATAAGGTGTCGAGTCGCCACTGTAAGGTGATACTCGGTGTCGACTGGCAAGGCTAGCGTTGTTGCTAATGCAGCAAGAGCATCTACCTTAATATTTTGACATCGAGATATGTGCCCGATGTAAAAGCCATCAAACAGATTAGCCATTTCGATGACCGCGTGATAATAAGGCACCAAGTCTTCGTGACGTATCTCGTATTCGCCTTTAACCTGATTGATAATCAATTTTGAATCGCCGTAAGTTTTAAGGTAGTGTACCCCCATTTCGTGGGCGAGCTGAAGATTAATAAGTAGAGCATTATATTCCGTCACATTGTTGGAGCATGATTCCGTCAGAGAAAATGCTCTAGGAAGGACATGATTCTGTGGAGAGATAAACACAACCCCCACGCCGGCAATTATCCTGCCTTTAGGGCCTATTCGTGATGCTCCATCGAAGAACATCTGCCAAATTTCTTCCTCTGAAGTTACATTGGATTCGAAGACTTCATCTGGAATATCTTCATGAAGTTTTGAGTTTTCTGAAATCGAATGAGCAGCCAAGAACTCTGCAAGGGCCTGGCCTTTAACCGCCTTTTGAGGAATAAAGAGCATGTCGTATTGAGACAAAAGAAGCACCAACTTAGCTAATCTTGAATTCAATGATCCTGGCTTCGTCATGAGAAGACGCAAAGGATTCACTCTGAAAATTACATGTATGGTTTGGCCGACCAAATAATATTGTATCTTCTGAACGGCGAAGACAAGAGCTAAGCACTCCTTCTCAATAGGATTATAGCGAGATTCCACCCCTATCAGAGTCCTGCTCAGATAATAAATGGCCTGTTCGTGACCATTGTCGTCTTTTTGAGCAAGCAGGGCACCAAGAGAATGGTCCATAGCTTTCACATAAAGTAAGAACAGTTTCCCTGATGTGGAGGCTACTAAGACTGGAGGTTTTGTGAGATATCTCTTGATATCCTCGTAAGCTTCCTGACAAGCTTGATCCCATACAAAGGAAACACCTTTTTTCATGAGTCGGGTGAACGGTTGACAGCGGCCCGAGAGATTTGCGATGAATCTTCTGATATAAGCCAGTCTACCTTGCCAGCCTCTAAGCTCTTTGAGATTCCTTGGTGGATGCATGCTCTGAATGGCTTTGACTTTGTCTGGGTCAAGATGAATTCCTTTTGATGTAACAATAACCCAAGGAACTTGCCACTCGAAACTCCCAAGAAGGATTTTGTCGGATTCATCTTCAGCTGATGAGCCTGCATTATGTCGAACATTGTTCTCAGTCACGAAGATGGTCATTCTTATTGCGACTTTTGACAGCAATGTCGTCGACATAGCATTCTACCGTTTTTCGGAGATGATCGTGGAAAATTGTGTTTATTGCCCGCTGATAGGTTGCTCCGGTGTTCTTTAGTCCGAAGGGCATCACAGTGTAGCAATATACCCCCAATGGTGTTCGGAACGAAGTATGCTTCTCGTCGTCGGGATACATCTTAATCTGATTGTACCCTGAAAAGCCGTCCATGAAGACATTCTTTCGAATCCACGGGTATTGTCAATCATGACATCGGTGATGGGCAGTGGGAATTCGTCTTTAGGACAAGCTGTATTGAGATAACGGTAATCGATGCAGATCCGTATTTTCCCATTCTTCTTGAGGACAGGAACGATATTAGCAACCCAATCTGGATGTTGTTCCTCCCGTATGAAGCCAAATGCAATGAGCTTATGAACTTCGACTTCAATAGCTTCCATAATGTTCGGACGAAACCGACGTTGTTGCTGCTTGACTGGCTTGGCGTGAGGTTTGATATTCAGAGGATGCATGGCTACTTGTGGATTAAGTCCGGGCATGTCTTTTGTAGTTCCATGCAAAAATATCTATATACTTCTTTACGAGTATTATTAATTCTTCTTTTTCCATAAGTGATAAGCTCTCACTTATAAAGATGGGTTTAGGGTGATCTTGACTACCCAAGTTGACCTGGATCACCTTGTCTTCAGTAGGTGGTTCACGCTGTTCGAATCGCTTTTCCCATCGGAGACCTAATTGTTGAGCCCATGGTTCCTCATCAGTAGCCTTTGCTGGCTCCAATTGACTGCTTGAAGTCATATTAATGGTGAGATTCTCGAACATCATTCCCACACTGATATCTGAGTCCCACACTGAGGAAGAGGCAGAATGTGATGGGATCGGTTTGTCATCCTTGGACTGAACCGTTGCTGATGGTATGGGTGTAATGATTGAGATTTTTGAAAGAATAGAAATAGAGTTCAGATTTCTTAGTCTCAATACGAATCCGCTATAGCAAGGGCTCAAGCGGGTCGTGATCCTCAGGGAAGGATGCGATGAAAGCTTTTCGACTCGATTCCTCTGTATGCTTCAAGTAAGAAAAGAGAGATTAGATCTGAGATAAAAAGATGATATTAAGACGTGGTTTTGCTGATCTTCTACCACAACCCTATTGCATATTAAGACTCTTGATCATCATATTGGAATACATGGATTTTTATCCTAGGTTTTTTTGAAGACATGCAAGCAAGAGAAGAGATTTAGAATCTTACCAACATAACTCCTAAAAATCCAACACTTTTTATCCTAACATCTAAGCACAACACAAAGAAGTTTTACCTTGAGGTTGCGTTGTCAAAGTTCTTAGATATAAAATGTGAAGAATTAATTAATGTTGTGATATTAGATTAGAACACCAATTATCGTTTAATCTTCAAGCATTCTTCTTTAAACCTAGGGTTTCAAAAATTATCATCCATCCGACCAATGCTTAACTGCTCTAGGGTTGCTTTAAGAAATTCAGCAAACCACTAGAGAGAATTAGTTCAACATAATTTTTTTTTCTTTTCAATTATTTATATTTTTTTATTGTTTAATAAGAGAGATTAGAGAAAGAAAGAAAGAAAACAAATCAGAAGATCGATAATTAGAAACTAAACAAGAGAAATCACAGAAATAAAATAAAATAGCTGAAAATTAAATGAAAGCAAAAAGTGACCTTTATTGCAGAATAATCTCCAGTTACAAAGCTTCTTCTTCTCCACAACGTACATGAACAAGAGATACAAACTGGCAGAAATTTAAAGAAAATAGTTAGAAGAAACCCTAATATGTCTCTGGATGCCCTGTACGTTGCACTGCAGGGGGTATTTATAGGTGCAGAAGGCCGAGAGTCCTGGATGAACTTGCCCACGAAATCTGGAATTCTAACTCATCCACTTTGCCGCAATTCTGCGGCTTTTGCCGCGTTTTTGCGGCATTGTGGTGACGTCTGGCCACGCGCTTTGGCGCGTGGCCTCTCCTAGTCCGTCCATCTGGGCTTTTGCTTCTGGAAGTGTGATCTTGGCTCTCCATCTTGGGATTTCGAGATAACTTAGTAATCAAGTTACCTTGATCTCAAATATCCCAAATCTTCTATCCACGAATTTGGGCTTTTATCCTCATCCTGCAAGTGTTTAGGGTTGGATAGAAGTCTATCCTTCCCTTATCTCTGATATTTGCAACTTTTAGCCCTTGTATTTGCATTTTGACTTCTTGTAATTGCGCTTTTTCACCTGGGCTTCAAACATGGCTTGGATCTGGGCTTTTGGGCTCTTTAAGCTTTATTTATTATTAAAATAATTCGAGGCCTGCACACAATAAATTACAAATTATTAATAAATGTGCAGAATTAAATGAATAAATATGAAAATGTGATGGTAAATATGATGATAAAAATGCACTTTTCACTACCAATCACACCCCCACACTTATCTTTTTGCTCGTCCTCGAGTAAAAACAAAGAAAAAGAAAAAGTTAATCTAACCTAACTCACTTTCGTAGGAATCACGATTGCACTTAGCACGTGCAACAAGCCGTTAAACCCCTAGGTTACCCTAGAGGACGAGTGTTGTCTCGTGAGGGTTTTCAGCGGATTACACCCACAAAATCCATAAAAAGGAAAATATTTGAATTATTATTGAAGAGACTAAGTAGTCTATAAGTTTTAGGATCCTCATTTTTATTCATTCTTTAAACTTAGTCCTAATAAAGTCAATTGTTATTTTATTTTAGGTAAGGATTAAAATTGAATGTTTGTATAGTCTTTTTCGTTACCAAAAATCATATGCACCCTTGTGAATCTAGGAATTCCTTAACTTGGACTCTCATGCCTCTTTATTATTTTTATAACATCATCTAATTTTCTTTCGTGTAAGTATCAAGGCTTCTTGAGGCCCTCATACCTAACTAATTGACTATTAAATGTGTTAATATATATATATATATATATATATATATATATATATATATTTTTTTTTTGGCATGTATAACTCATCTAATTTTCTTTCGTATAAGTATCAAGGCTTCTTGAGGCCCTCATACCTAACTAATTGACTAATAGATGTGTTAATACATGTATAATATTTCTCAGTTTCCTTAGGCTTTCTAATCCACCCATGTAGCGAACTTAAAGTCGGTGGCTCCCAAACCGGTCGGCTTTAGGGCACCAGGTGAGAAAACACCCCGCGGACTCAAATTCGAATGAACTAGGCCACAAAACTAAGGACTTTTTATTTAGAACTACCTTTAGGCGTGAATACTTATGCTTCTTGAGGCACATGTATCCAGCTTAATTGGTGATTTTTTTTTTATATATATTTTTTTTATGAGGCACAAGGTCTTTGTCTTAGAATCCTAGATATGTACTAGGAATGCACATTTCATTAAGGTAAAATTAATACTAACTAATTATTCAATTTCTCTTCCTATACCTAAAATTTAAACAATTTATTTATTTTGACCAAGTTTTTAGAAATCCTAATCATGATTTTCCTAATCCTTAAAACTAACTTAGATTTCTTTCAAAAAATAAGTCAAAATATTTCCTTTTTATAACATTTTTTTTTTTAAATTTTTTTTATTTTTATTTTTATATATATTACAAACCCTTCCCCCACACTTGTTTCATGCATTGTCCCTAATGTATGAATGAAATGTATGGATGCATGAACTGGCAGAAAGATATAATCACCGATACAGTGGGTCAAAAAGACCCATCGCCGCATTAGCTTCCGGCACAGACTCCAAAAAGATTTTAAGACGTTGACCATTTACCTTGAATGCATTGCCATTTTGGGATCGTAGATCTCTATGGCTCCGTGTGGAAACACCGTCTTAACAATGAATGGTCCTGTCCATCTTGACTTCAATTTGCCGGAAAGAGATGAAGTCTAGAGTTGTAGAGTAAAACTTTTTGTCCTTGGACAAAAGTTTTTCTCGTGATGAATTTATCGTGAAAAACCTTAACTCTATCCTTCGCAATCTTTGCATTGTCGTATGCATCATTCCTCAACTCCTCTAGTTCAGAAATTTGTAATTTCCGAAACTCACCGGCCTTATCTAAATCGAAATTTAGCTGCTTAATTGCCCAAAGGGCCCGGTGCTCTAGCTCGACAGGAAGGTGGCAAGCCTTTCCAAAGACCAGTCTGTAGGGAGACATTCCTAGAATCGTCTTAAAGGCAGTCCTATATGCCCATAGGGCATCCACCAGTTTGGTGGACCAGTCCTTCCTATTCTGATTCACAGTCTTTTTCAAAATGAGCTTGACTTGCCTTAGAAACTTCTACCTGCCCGCTAGTTTGAGGATGGTAGGGCGTAGACAACTTGTGAGTAATGGCATATTTTCGCATAAGAGCTTCAAAAGTTCTATTGCAAAAATGTGTGCCATTGTCGCTAATGATGGCTCGAGGGATTCCAAAGCGTGAGATGATATTATCTTTCAAGAATTTGACAACAACTTTGTTGTCATTTGTCTTGCAAGGGACAGCTTCTACCCACTTTGACACGTAATCTACGGCCAACAAGATGTACTGGTGCCCAAACGAATTAGGAAGGGTCCCATAAAATCAATGCCCCATACGTCGAAAAGTTCTACTTCTAAAATGGGATTTAGGGGCATCATATTTCGTTTGGAAATTCTTCCTATCATTTGACATCTTGTGCAAGTTTTGCAATACTCAAATGCGTCTCTAAACACAGTTGGCCAATAAAAGCCACTTTGCAGAATTTTCTCGGCAGTTTTGCGGGGACCAAAATGTCCACCGCAAGCGAACTCATGACAAAAAGCTAGCACGCTTCTAGTCTCCTCGTCGGGGACACATCTCCTAATGATTTGGTCGCTACAATATTTGAAAAGATAAGGATCTTCCCACATGTAATACCAAACTTGAGACAAGAATCGGTATCTATCCTGTTTAGACCAACTAGGTGGTGTTTGGTTTGTGACTAAGTAATTTACTATGTCAGCAAACCATGGCTCCTTAGAGATGGTTAGAAGTTGCTCATCGGGAAAATTGTCATTGATGGGCAGCTCGTCAGAAGGTGCGTTTGGCACACGAGAGAGATGGTCAGCTACGACATTTTCGACACCTTTTTTATCTCGAATTTCGAGATCGAATTCTTGAAGGAGAAGGATCCAACGAATGAGTCGGGCCTTCGCATCTTTTTAAGCATAAGGTATCGAAGAGCAGAATGGTCAGTGAAAATCGTAGTCTTGGTCCCAAGTAGGTATGGGCGGAATTTCTCCAAAGCGAACACTACTGCCAAGAATTCCTTCTCGGTTGTAGTATAGTTCATTTGGGCGTCATTGAGCGTCCTACTCGAATAATAGATCACGTGCTGCTTGCTGTCCTTACGCTGTCCTAAGACAGCACCTATCGCAAAATCTGAGGCATCGCACATGATCTCAAAAGGCTTGGACCAGTCCGGAGGTGAGATGATAGGAGCAGAGATAAGTTCCATTTTCAATTTCTCCCATGCACTATGGCACCTATCATCAAAGATGAAGGACACGTCTTTAGCTAGAAGGTTTGTAAGGGGTCTAGCAATTTTGCTAAAGTCCTTAATGAACCTACGATAAAATCCGGCGTGTCCTAAGAAAGACCGAATGTCCTTCACGCATCGCGGAAGTGGAAGTCTCGCTATGATCTCCACCTTGGCCTTGTCTACCTTAATCCCTTCCCTAGATATCTCGTGACCTAGGACAATCCCATGTTGCACCATGAAGTGACACTTTTCCCAATTTAGGGTCAAGTTCTTTTTGGTGCACCTACTCAGCACTAGCTCCAAGTGATGGAGACATTGGTCAAATGAATTTCCATAGACGGAGAAGTCCTCCATGAAAATTTCTTGGAAACGCTCGACCATATCAGAAAACAAGCTTAACATACAATGTTGGAATGTGGCGGGGGCATTGCATAGGCCGAAAGGCATTCGACGGTAGGCAAATGTCCCAAATGGACACGTGAACGTTGTCTTCTCTTGATCCTCCGGCGCTATAGGAATTTGGTTATACCCTGAATAACCGTCCAAAAAGCAGTAATACTCATGACCTGCTAATCTTTCCAACATTTGGTCAATGAAAGGGAGGGGAAAATGATCTTTCCTAGTGGCTGCGTTCAACTTGCGGTAGTCTATGCATACTCTCACCTTGGTAGGCAATCGTGTTTGCACTAACTCATGCTTGTCGTTCTCTACCACAGTAAAGCTAGACTTCTTAGGGACCACATGCATTGGGCTAACCCATTCGCTATCGGAAATGGGATAAATGATCCCATTATCTAACAGTTTCACTATTTCGGCGTGTACAGCCTCCTGCATGAGTGGGTTTAGCCTACACTGTGGATCCCTCTTTGGTCTAACCCCTTCCTCTAGATGGATACGATGCTGGACTATCGTAGGGCTCAGTCCCTTGATATCTGCCATAGTCCAACCAATGGCTTCCCTATGTCTCCTAAGGGTTGCCAGCAGGTCCTCCTCTTGCCTATTGGTCAAATTAGATGCAACTATGACTGGTAACGTCTCTTGTTCACCTAGGTAGGCGTACTTAAGATGTTTGGGCAAGGCTTTTAACTCCAAAGAAGGAGTTGGCTCGATGGGTGGAGGAGTTAAGCTAGAATCTCCCATCTCTATAGAACTCAGATTTGATTCCCATTCGATCTCATCAAGACTGATATCACTTGTTTCTAACTCTTCCTCTTCCTCTGACTCAAATATGATCTCATCATTATGCTCACTCGTCATGTTCTCAATGGAGTTAACCTCAAAGGGTTGGTCGGTCACATCGTAGGGATGCTTACCTAGGTTGAAAACATTGACTTCCTTGGTCATATCCCCAAAAGTCAGTCTCATGAAACCGTTTCTACAATTTATAATTGCATTAGCGGTTGCTAGGAACGGTCTTCCTAAGATAATGGGAGTTTGGGACCTAGGATTAGACACAGGTTGTGTCTCTAAGACAATGAAATCTACTGGGTAAATGAATTCTCCTACCCGTATGAGAACGTCATTGATTTCTCCCTTAGGAACTTTGATAGAGCGGTCAGCCAACTGAATAGTAACTTGGGTAGGGTTGAGTTCACCTAATCCAAGTTGTTGATACACGGAGAAAGGGAGCAAATTGATGCTGGCTCCTAAATCGAGGAGTGCTCGATTGATTTCGGCTCGACCTATGGTGCAAGAAATGGTGGGGCAACCTGGGTCCTTATACTTGATAGGGATCTGGTTGGACAGTAGCTCACTAATATTAGTGGCTAGAAAAACCTTCTTAGGCACATTAGTCTTTCTTTTCTTGGTGCACATGTCCTTAAGGAATTTGGCATAACTAGGGACCTGTTGGATTGCATCAAGAAGTGGAATGTTGAGCCTAACTTGATTGAACACCTCTAATAATTTCTCCATATGTGCATTGTTGTTGCTTCTAAGCCTATTTGGAAATGGAGCTATAGGCTGGTGCATCTGACCTGCTGACTTTTCAGCTTCAGTTTCATTGGGGCTGGATGGAGCAGGAGTGGAGCTAGATGGAATGGAAGTGGAGCTAGGTGGAATGGATGGCTGAGATGGATCCGATGGCATGGATACTTGATTATCAACTTGTTTCCCCGATCTGAGTGTATGAACCATATGACACTGATTTGGGTCTTGAACCTCATTGGCTGGCCTAGGATTCCTAGGGTTTGGCAATGGTTGACTCGGTAGGGTACCCTCTGTCTCTCTTGTTGGTTCAATTGGATCTCTTTCCTAGTTAAAACTTGAGCCAGCGTGTCGTGGCTTTAACTAGAGTGTCCATCTTTCTTTCCAAATTTGAAAGTCTTGTCTCCATTTGTGAATTTTGGAAAGATAGTGGAGGATTTTGACTAGGGAAATTTTGTTCATAGGGCGGATTTTGGAAATTGTTGGAGAATTTGGGCCTAATTTGATCATTGTTGCTTGGGCCCCACGAAAAATTGGGATGATTTCTCCAACCGGGATTGTAGGTGGGTGAATAAGGATTGTTGGCAGGCCTTGTGAAGGCCGCACTCATATGTTCGGGCAAACTTTGATGCGCGATGAAGACAGGACATTCCTCGAACACATGGTTCATATCTTGACAATAAGTACAGCCCGCCGAAGATGTTGGGCTGACTTGGTTCACAGAGACTGGTTCTTTAGTTTCAAGAGCCTCAAGTTTTCGCATAACAGCAGCTAACTTAGCATCGGTTGCTATGTTGGCCTCAATGGAATGGATACCTCCTTTTGAAGAAGTAGGGTCATTGTCCTAGATTTTTCAGGAGTAGGTTCCCATTGGATGGTATTTTCAGCTAATTCCTCATACAATTGCCATCCATCAGTTTCGTTCTTTTTCAGAAATCCTCCTTGGCACATGGATTCTAACAGTGTTTTAGTAGAATAATCTAATCCATCATCGAGAACTTGGCAAAGTCGCCATTTCTCTATCCCATGGTGAGGACATTGGGCAAGGAGATCCTTAAAACGCTCGAAGTATTTCCAAAAAGTTCATTGGCTGTTTGCTTAAACTGGAGGATATTCTTCCTAATCAGTGCAGTCTTGTGAACGGGATAAAATTTCTTTAAGAAGGCCTTAATGAAATTATCCCAAGAAGATATTGAACCGGCCTCTAGACTGTAGAGCCATTTCTTTGCTAAATCCTTCAAAGCAAAGGGGATAAACCTAAGTTTGATAGCATCGTCTCCTAACTTAGGTATATTCATCATGAGACATACTTCTTCAAATTCCCTTATGAAGAAGTATGCATCCTCAGATTCAAGTCCATGAAATTTGGGAAGAGTGTTGATGTATTGTGGCTTGAGTTCAAATGGGTCAACACTTTCAATAGTGAGCTGGATGCAAGAAGGAAGAGAGGTTCTAATAGGATAGAACCTATCTTGGAGTGACTGTGGTTGTGCCATGTGTGAGTCGGGCTTGAGCTCGGGTGGTGAACTAGTTCTAGTTAGCCTGGATGTAAGTGGGTCTCTCGACCAAGCGGGCATGCACAATCAGCAAACAAGTTCACCCAATCAATCAAAAAAAAAAAAGAAAAACAATCAAAAATCCTATTCTAGGGTAAGCCTTGACCTAGACGACTCCTAACTTTAGACTGTCCTTAGGAGGTCTACTGTCGACGTTAACCACAAGCTAATCGGCCAGGTAGGTGGCAAGACCGGTGGGAGGTTTTCCGTCAGAGACGTTCCTTAATTAAATAACCACCATTCTTCGGGCTTTCGGCCCTCAATCCCCTGCCTAGACACCGATTTGACAAGAGTTAATTTCGAACAATTTTCCTCCTTCGGTCAATCTCCTATTGAGTCCGAGTTAACCTAGGGCCAACGTCTAGTCAAATTTTACTTAAGGTTAGGGTTGTGAGTGTGACGGATATGATTTGTGGGCCAAGGAAGGGTGATGAAATCCCCACCTTATCTTGCTTATGGGTTATGCCCTTAAGATGAATTAGTGTACGTGTAAAGCTGTAGAAAAGTAATCACTCAAGAAAGTAGTAAACAACCAAGAGTGTTTCCTAATCTATATGCTATGCAAACGTACCTTGTAGCCAGCACTCTTCAACAGAATTAAAAAGAATTAAAATAGACACGTGCCCTAAATGCAAGATTCTAAAATTTTTTTTTTATTATTTTCAACAAATGGGTTAATGTTATTAATTAGCAGTTGCAGAGTGATAACAGAGAAATTTAATCACAGCAGTAAGCAAATTTTGCAATGCAGAGCAACCTGCAGAAAAGCAGGTTAGTAGTTCACTACTACTGCCGCGTTTCTGCGGCAAATTAGTAGGTCCAGGTGCTCTGCCTTCGAGGGCAGAGGCACTGGATTGCTGTATGTCCTTGCTGCTGCTCTGTTTTTGTTTCCTGTTCTCTGTACCTGCAACAGAAAGAATAAAGAATGATTAGAACGAGGAAATCGTGCCGTTCCTTCCCCGGCAACGGCGCCAAATTTTGATTGAGATTTTTGAAAGAATAGAAATAGAGTTCAGATTTCTTAGTCTCAATGCGAATCCGCTGTAGCAAGGGCTCAAGCGGGTCGTGATCCTCAGGGAAGGATGCGATGAAAGCTTTTCGACTCGATTCCTCTGTATGCTTCAAGTAAGAAAAGAGAGATTAGATCTGAGATAAAAAGATGATATTAAAGACGTGGTTTTGCTGATCTTCTACCACAACCCTATTGCATATTAAGACTCTTGATCATCATATTGGAATACATGGATTTTTATCCTAGGTTTTTTGGAAGACATGCAAGCAAGAGAAGAGATTTAGAATCTTACCACATCACTCCTAAAAATCCAACACTTTTTATCCTAACATCTAAGCACAACACAAAAGAAGTTTTACCTTGAGGTTGCGTTGTCAAAGTTCTTAGATATAAAATGTGAAGAATTAATTAATGTTGTGATATTAGATTAGAACACCAATTATCGTTTAATCTTCAATCATTCTTCTTTAACCCTAGGGTTTCAAAAATTATCATCCATCCGACCAATGCTTAACTGCTCTAGGGTTGCTTTAAGAAATTCAGCAAACCACTAGAGAGAATTAGTTCAACATAATTTTTTTTCTTTTCAAATTATTTATATTTTTTTATTGTTTAATAAGAGAGATTAGAGAAAGAAAGAAAGAAAACAAATCAGAAGATCGATAATTAGAAACCAAACCAGAGAAATCACAGAAATAAAATAAAATAGCTGAAAATTAAATGAAAGCAAAAAGTGACCTTTATTGCAGAAAAATCTCCAGTTACAAAAGCTTCTTCTTCTCCACAACGTACATGAACAAGAGATACAAACTGGCAGAAATTTAAAGAAAATAGCTAGAAGAAACCCTAATACGTCTCTGGATGCCCTGTACGTTGCACTGCAGGGGGTATTTATAGGTGCAGAAGGCCGAGGAGTCCTGGATGAACTTGCCCACGAAATCTGGGATTCTAACTCATCCACTTTGCCGCAATTCTGCGGCTTTTGCCGCGTTTTTGCGGCATTGTGGTGACGTCTGGCCACGCGCTTTGGCGCGTGGCCTCTCCTGGTCCGTCCATGTGGGCTTTTGCTTCTGGAAGTGTGATCCTGGCTCTCCATCTTGGGATTTCGAGATAACTTAGTAATCAAGTTACCTTGATCTCAAATATCCCAAATCTTCTTTCCACGAATTTTGGGCTTTTATCCTCATCCTGCAAGTGTTTAGGGTTGGATAGAAGTCTATCCTTCCCTTATCTCTGATATTTGCAACTTTTAGCCCTTGTATTTGCATTTTGACTTCTTGTAATTGCGCTTTTTCACCTGGGCTTCAAACATGGGCTTGGATCTGGGCTTTTAGGCTCTTTAAGCTTTATTTATTATTAAAATAATAATTCGAGGCCTGCACACAATAAATTACAAATTATTAATAAATGTGCAGAATTAAATGAATAAATATGAAAATGTGATGGTAAATATGATGATAAAAATGCACTTTTCACTACCAATCATGTAACGTATCCCAACCCCCTGCATGTGTTATCATAGTAATTTGCAGGTTTCCCTCTCGGCACAAAGTTACGCAGCAAATTACGTCTTCCTCTTCCAAAATTCAAGCCCTTCCCATGCTTCAGGTTGTATCCCATTTTCCTCATCATTCGGTGCGCTGGTCGCGCATAATGGAAAAATTGTGGGGTGTCTGAGTCTGAACTTGAATCTGCGGCTGTAGACCCTCGTGGTTGGGCTTTACCGAATATTATTAGTAACTGACCTTCTTTGGATGGAAGGATCACTAAAACGGCCCCTTCTATAGATTCCATGGGTGTACCGGATGCACTTGGTTTATGTAAAGGCATGTGAAGAGAGCTATCTGTAATGGATTCAAACAACCCAACACTCACAGGATAATCAAAGGAAATTGTAATACCCCGTTTCCAGATTACGTACTTAGTTGCGTATTCAGCTTTTCGATCGTATTTTTCGATTTACTTCCTGTATTTGACCGATTTCACTTTCAAATATCATTTTCCAATATACTAGATTTTCTAGGATTTTCTGGATTTTTCCTGAATTAAAATGAATTTCTTCAAAACCGGTGTCGACCAGTGTCGCTGATCGATTCCTGGAATTTTAATTCTCAAACAGTTAGGAATTTCTAGATGGTCCTTTAGACTTTAATTCTTAGAATCATATTCCCTACTTAAATACTTTTTCTGAGAATTTTATAAATTTATGAAAACTCCAACGGAGTCGGTAGATAACTGATTCCGGGATTTTTAGTTTTAAAACTATAAAGTATTTCTTAAAAGGATTTCACTATTAGTCTTCATATATTATCTTGATTTTTGGTAAAATTTTCAGGTCATTCCGAGATACTTGAATTTCGGACATTTTTTCAATAATCCCAAAATTTCACAATTTCCACCTCATTTCCCACTCACCTCCCCACCTAACCCCACTCATTCTCTCTCTCTCCCACAGCCGGCCAAGTGGCTAGGTGAGGGACACCTCACTCCCCTCCCTTTTTGCAAGAAAACCCCTCTCTTCCATCTAAATTCCACCCCCTTTACAAAATCCCAAACATATAAAAGCTTTCCCCTTTGCATTCTACTCTTTTCTTCTCCACTTCAACAAAAGAGAAACCTTCACCAAAGTCTCTCCTCCTTCCTCAAACTGAACCCTAGCTCCAAGAACACCCCAAGCTCTTCACCTCCAGCTCAAGCTACTACTTTGGAGCTTGGATCGTAGCTCTCTTCGTCGTCAAGGATCAATTAGGAGCTAACCGTCAACCACACTCTTTCCGGACTCGTAGAGCTTCAATCAAACGGTTCCAAGTGAGTATTTCACTCACCAAGACTTGAATTAGCCCTAGAACACTTGTATCTACACCTCTTGTACACCTAGGTCACCAAAAACCATGAATTGAACCATCAAACACAATTTCCAGAAAATCTGTTCTGTCACTGTTTTTCCCACGATTAGTCGACTTACCCTAGGAGCTAGTCGACTAGAACACTTAGCTGAAACTTAGCTTTTCTGGAAAACACAGTATTAGTCGACTTACCCCAAATATCAGTCGACTAATCTTTTCTGGACCTAAATCTCAACTCTCTGGAAATCCCTATTAGTCGACTCCTGAATCCTCCTAGTCGACTAATCCTCCCTGGACCAGAAATCCAACTTTCTGTATCAACAGACTTAGTCGACTTAAATATCTGTTAGTCGACTGGAGACCCCTATTAGTCGACTAACCCTTACCCCTAGTCGACTAATTCTGACTGTGTGTCATAGTTAATTTCTGTTCTGAATTTGGTTCTTATATTTGTTACATGTGTATTATATCTTGCTTGTTCATGCTTCAATACTGGCTCTACATGACCTAATACTGGATGGATGTATCTCTTGTTATCTCATGACTTATTATTGCATATACTCGTTTCATGACATGTTAAATAGTAAACATCACCACTTATCATGCCATCTCTTAAAACTAAGCATGATACACTTGACTTTTACATAAAAAGCACCAACTTACACATGGGTCGGGGGAAACATGCGGATATCGATACGTGTTCGTGTTTACAGTGGTATTAGGTATATTGTACAATCATATTCCGGTCTAACCTGAGAGCCTCCAGGGGACCGAGGGAGTGCTTGCTCCCTATTCCTGAATACTGTCATGACAAAGGGCATACATAAGACCCTCCTGAATAGCCTAGCGGCTGGCTTCCGTCACCAAGCAACGGAACAATCCTGGACCGTTATCCCGGGCATGTACGGGGTCCACTGTAAACATAGTTCGTCGATAACCCCGCTGTTTCCAATAACAACCTTGTATTACTAGGATATGGATCTATGTGCGCTGGGACGCTGGGTCACATAGCTAGATATCACAGTAAAGCAAGTAATAATAATATAGACTAGAGCTATGCATTCATTCCTTTCTGACTTCAGTTCTATATGCTTTCCTTACCCGTTGGTTTATATTCATTATACTGTTCCAGTTTTCCTTATTCTTGTATCCTAGCCATTTGGCCATATATATTGTTTATCGTTATATGTCTTGATCCCTTGGATTTGCATATTCAGATTCCGAGGCTTGGGTCGAAGTGGAGCCATCCACCGAAGATCAGGCTTTCTTTAGTGAGCAGGCAGATTAGTTCCGGTCCTCGTGCCAGACTTACCTTTTGACTCACGAGATCTTCTTTCCACTTGTGAGCTTTTTGTATACATATTTGTATATATCCCTTTTGGACTTGGTTATGATGTAATGCACATGTATCGTGTAATACCTTATAATATCTTGTGATGACTTTGTATGTGTGTATCTTGAGTTGGCATATATATGGATATCACGCCCTATCGTGTACTCTGATCCTTATTGTACTTTTATGCTTAGCGTATATACGTGGGGGCACCTTTTGACCAACGTATATACGTCGCAGTGACGTCCCCGTATCTGTGGAATCGGGGCGTTACAGGTTGGTATCAGAGCCTAGGCTCTCACACTTAAAGTACAATCAAGCAGCAAATTAATAATTTGCTGATGCCAACTACAATGTACAAAGTTATCTAGTCCTTCTTGATTCCTCCTTGATTCCATCCCTTGTGTCCTAAATTCCTTCCATTTTTCCAATTCCAGTTACCTTTCACCAATCGGTATGGAGAGAAGGACGGGCCGTAACAACTCTGGGCAAGCCTCAAATGGACCCACAGGGGAGAATGTGGATATTTTGAAGGTCATTCAGACCATGATGGAAAACCAGCAGCAGCAGACTGAACTCCTCAGGCAAGAATTGGCAGCACCGAAGGAGCAGAGGCCGGGAAATGTATCGGACTTCAGGAGGCTGCAACCAGCCATCTTCACGGAGGCGAGAAACCATTGGATGCTGAACAATGGTTGACGGATACCACAGATCTGCTGAATGCAGCCAGGGTACCAAAGGAGAACCAAGTTGAGGTCGCCAAGATTCAGTTGAAAGATGTAGCCAGAACTTGGTGGCTAGCTGAGGAGGCCAGACTGGAGAAGCCTGTCACTGGGACACGTTCTCCAAGAGCTTCTATAACAGATTCTTCCCTGCTACTGCACAGAAGGACATGGAGGAGCAGTTCATCAGACTCCAGCAGTGGGACAAGTCCGTGGATGAGTATGCCGCGGAATTTCTCAGACTCAGCCGCTTTGCTCCGTACATGGTAACAGATGAGGAGAAGCGAGCAAGCAGATTCCAGCAGGGCCTGCAGATGGACATACAGGTCTTCTTGATGCCCCAGCAACTGAAGACTTATTCAGAGGTTCTTACCATAGCTCGGGAAGTGGAGCGTGGGTTGGAGAAGAAGCGAGAGGATCAGATGAGGAACCAGGCCATGAAGAGGCCGTTTCCACCAATGGGGAGAGGAGGCCCATTCAGAGCAGCGAAGGTGCAGATGAGGCAGCAATTCAGACCAGCTCCTTACCAGGCGGGCCAACCATCGACCTTCTGCAGTTATTGTCAGAAATCGGGCCACATTCGTCAGAATTGCCGTAGGGCAAATGGATTGTGTTTGGTGTGTGGATCCAGGGATCATTCTATAGAAGCCTGTCCGCACAGAAGGATGGGGATAGCCGGTCAAGCCTTGCCAGCACTTCCAGGACCCAATGGACAGAGGACGCTTCCAGGGCCACCGGGCAGAGGAATCAGGGACCAGTGATGAGGAGAGCTCTTCCCCTTCCTCCACAGCATGTTGTTCGCCCGGTCCAGAGGGGAGCTAGGGCAGCAGCAGGGCGTGGAAGAGGTCAAGCCTACAATTTGACAGAAGTGGAAGCTGAGACTTCTGAGGAGGTGATAACAGGTAATATCAGGGTGCATTCTCAACCTGTTTTAGCCCTCTTCGATTCCGGTGCTTCACATTGTTTTATCTCAGATCATTTTGTGGCATTGCATTCCATACCTGTTAAATCTTTAGACCACAAATGGGAGATTAGTACAGGGAATGGGGTAGTCATATCTTCTAGAGTTTGTGCTGATTGTCCAGTAGAACTTTGTGATAAGATCTTGGCCATAGATATGATCGTACTAGACACCAAAGGGTACGACGTGATCTTAGGCATGACCTGGCTCAGTCAGTACCATGCAGTTATTGACTGTAGGGAGAAGAAGATTATTTTCAGGATCCCCCGTCAACCGGAATTTCAATTTAGTGGTGAGGTGAAGTCTAACAAGAGAAAGACTCGGTTGACTACTTCGGAGGTTCAGAAAGGAGTACCGGTGTGGGATGAATTTCCAGGAGTGTTTGCTGAGATCTCAGGACTGCCACCTAAAAGGGTGATCGAGTTCTCAATTGATACTGTGCCTGGGACAGCTCCTATATCTAAGGCTCCGTACAGGATGGCACCGACGGAGTTAGAGATTCTGAAGAAGCAGCTGCAGGAATACTCAGACAAGGGATTGATTCGGCCAAGTGCTTCACCATGGGGAGCTCCAGTGCTTTTGGCGAACAAGAAGGATGGTGGTAAGAGGCTTTGTATTGATTATAGGGAATTGAACAAGGTTACCATCAAGAACAAGTATCCCTTGCCAAGGATTGATGATTTGTTTGATCAGCTTCATGGGGCCCGTGTATTCTCTAAATTGGATTTACAGTCGGGTTACCATCAGCTGAGGGTGAAGAAGGAGGATATCCCGAAGACGGCATTCAGGACCCGTTATGGCCACTATGAATTTCTAGTTATGCCTTTCGGAGTCACCAATGCCCCTGCAGTTTTCATGGATTTGATGAACCGAGTGTTCTCGCCCTACTTGGACCAGTTCGTTGTTGTCTTCATAGATGACATCTTGATCTACTCCAAGAACAACAAGGAGCATGCAGAACACTTGAGGGTTGTATTGCAGACTCTCCAGCAGGAGCAGCTTCATGCTAAGAAGAGCAAGTGTGATTTCTGGTTGGACAGCATAGCCTTCCTTGGACACATAGTTTCAGCAGAAGGGATTTCAGTTGACCCCAGCAAAGTCCAGGCAGTGAGGGATTGGCAGATTCCGAGGACAGTGACTGTGATTAAGAGTTTTCTTGGACTAGCCGGATATTACAGACGCTTTGTCCAGGATTTCTCTAGGATTGCAGCTCCATTGACCAGGCTCACCAGGAAAGGGAAAGGTATATATGGACAGAGGAGTGTACTGCAGCATTTGAGCAATTGAAGCAGAGGCTCATTTCAGCTCCAATCTTGAGGACTCCCTCAGGTAGAGGAGGGATGGTCATCTACAGTGATGCATCAGGTAAAGGCCTGGGGTGTGTGCTTATGCAACATGGTTATGTTATAGCATATGCATCAAGGCAACTGAAGACTCATGAGCGGAATTACCCAACTCATGACTTGGAGCTAGCAGCTGTGATATTTGCATTGAAGATCTGGAGGCATTATCTTCTGGGAGATAAAGTGTTGATATACACTGATCACAAGAGCCTCAAGTATATTTTCTCGCAGAAAGAGTTGAATATGAGGCAGAGGAGGTGGCTTGAATTGATGGCGGACTATGATATTGACTTGCAATATCATCCAGGCAAGGTCAATACAGTTCCAGATGCACTGAGCAGGATGCCAGAGAATAGAGTGCTTGTCCAGCTCACTCAGCAGAAGGAGTTGATTCGAGACTTCATCAGTTTGGACTTGATGATAGTTCGAAGGACTGAGAAGGCAGGACAGTTCATGACTTTGCAGATTCAGTCAACATTGATTGATGAGATCAAGGAAGCTCAGAAGGAAGACCCCAGATTGCAGCAGTTCCGAGCTCAGGTAGAGGCTGGATTGAGGACTGATATCAGTATTCATCCGGATGGTGCCTTATATTTTGGTAGCAGGCTTTGTGTTCCCCAAGGAGAAGTTCGGTAGAAGATTTTGGCGGAAGCTCACAGTTCAGCATATTCCATACACCCGGGGGAAACAAGATGTATCAGGATATGAAGAAGCAGTTTTGGTGGAATGCCATGAAGAGGAGATAGCCCAGTTTGTTGCCAAGTGCTTGGTTTGTCAACAGATAAAGATTGAGCATCAGAGGACGGCGGGACTTCTGCAACCTTTACCGATTCCCGAGTGGAAGTGGGAGCACATTACCATGGATTTTGTCACGGCATTACCTCGAAGTCCTAAAGGTAATAATGCTGTGTGGGTAATCATTGACCGTCTCACTAAGTCAGCTCACTTCATACCATTCAGGGTGGGTCAATCAACGGAGGTTCTGGCAGACAAGTACATGAAGGAGATAGTTCGTCTTCATGGAGTTCCTGTTAGTATTGTATCAGACCGAGACACCAGATTCAGATCTCATTTCTGGGAGAGTCTCCAAGAAAGTCTAGGGACTCGTCTGAAATTCAGTACATCATATCATCCTCAGACAGACGGACAATTTGAGAGGACTATCCAGATTCTTGAGGATATGTTGAGGGCCTGCATGATTGAATTCCAGGGATCATGGGAAGACCATCTTCACTTGGCGGAGTTTTCTTATAACAACAGCTATCAGGCAAGTATCAAGATGGCACCTTTTGAGGCATTGTATGGAAGGAAGTGTCGGTCACCGATTTGTTGGGATGAAGTCGGTGAGAGGAGACTTTTGGGGCCAGAGATTCTGATTCAGACCACAGAGAAAGTCAGAGTCATCAGAGATCATCTCAGGGCAGCTCAGAGTCGGCAGAAGAGTTGGGCAGATTCACAGAGAAGGCCATTGGAGTTCCAGGCAGGAGATCATGTGTTTTTAAAGATATCACCTACCAGAGGAGTGATCCGGTTCGGTACTCGTGGAAAGCTTAGTCCGAGGTACATCGGCCCATTCGAGATTTTGGACCGTGTGGGAGATGTATCGTACAGATTGGCTTTACCTCCATCTTTGGAGGGAGTGCACAATGTTTTCCACGTATCACAGTTGAGGAAGTATGTAAAGGATGATAGTCATATTTTGGACCATTCAGAACTGGAACTGCAGCCAGATTTATCGTATCAGGAGGAGCCGATGGCCATTTTGGATAAGAGTGTGAAGACACTGAAGAACAAGGCTATACCATTGGTATTGGTGTCTTGGAACAGACATGCACCGGGAGAAGCCACATGGGAACGGGAGGATGTTATCCGAGAGCGTTACCCTCAACTCTTCACATCTTGATTTGGTAAAACCTCTTTCCTTCTATTCTTTTCTACTGTTATCTTTCCTCTTATCCTTATCTATCTATTACCTTTCCTGTTACCTTTCACCTTATGAAATTTCGAGGACGAAATTTTTGTAAGGTGGGTGGATTGTAATACCCTGTTTCCAGATTACGTACTTAGTTGCGTATTCAGCTTTTCGATCGTATTTTTCGATTTACTTCCTGTATTTGACCGATTTCACTTTCAAATATCATTTTCCAATATACTAGATTTTCTAGGATTTTCTGGATTTTTCCTGAATTAAAATGAATTTCTTCAAAACCGGTGTCGACCAGTGTCGCTGATCGATTCCTGGAATTTTAATTCTCAAACAGTTAGGAATTTCTAGATGGTCCTTTAGACTTTAATTCTTAGAATCATATTCCTACTTAAATACTTTTTCTGAGAATTTTATAAATTTATGAAAACTCCAACGGAGTCGGTAGATAACTGATTCCAGGATTTTTAGTTTTAAAACTATAAAGTATTTCTTAAAAAGGATTTCACTATTAGTCTTCATATATTATTCTTTATTTTTGGTAAAATTTTCAGGTCATTCCGAGATACTTGAATTTCGGACATTTTTTCAATAATCCCAAAATTTCACAATTTCCACCTCATTTCCCACTCACCTCCCCACCTAACCCCACTCATTCTCTCTCTCTCCCACAGCCGGCCAAGTGGCTAGGTGAGGGACACCTCACTCCCCTCCCTTTTTGCAAGAAAACCCCTCTCTTCCATCTAAATTCCACCCCCTTTACAAAATCCCAAACATATAAAAGCTTTCCCCTTTGCATTCTACTCTTTTCTTCTCCACTTCAACAAAAGAGAAACCTTCACCAAAGTCTCTCCTCCTTCCTCAAACTGAACCCTAGCTCCAAGAACACCCCAAGCTCTTCACCTCCAGCTCAAGCTACTACTTTGGAGCTTGGATCGTAGCTCTCTTCGTCGTCAAGGATCAATTAGGAGCTAACCGTCAACCACACTCTTTCCGGACTCGTAGAGCTTCAATCAAACGGTTCCAAGTGAGTATTTCACTCACCAAGACTTGAATTAGCCCTAGAACACTTGTATCTACACCTCTTGTACACCTAGGTCACCAAAAACCATGAATTGAACCATCAAACACAATTTCCAGAAAATCTGTTCTGTCACTGTTTTTCCCACGATTAGTCGACTTACCCTAGGAGCTAGTCGACTAGAACACTTAGCTGAAACTTAGCTTTTCTGGAAAACACAGTATTAGTCGACTTACCCCAAATATCAGTCGACTAATCTTTTCTGGACCTAAATCTCAACTCTCTGGAAATCCCTATTAGTCGACTCCTGAATCCTCCTAGTCGACTAATCCTCCCTGGACCAGAAATCCAACTTTCTGTATCAACAGACTTAGTCGACTTAAATATCTGTTAGTCGACTGGAGACCCCTATTAGTCGACTAACCCTTACCCCTAGTCGACTAATTCTGACTGTGTGTCATAGTTAATTTCTGTTCTGAATTTGGTTCTTATATTTGTTACATGTGTATTATATCTTGCTTGTTCATGCTTCAATACTGGCTCTACATGACCTAATACTGGATGGATGTATCTCTTGTTATCTCATGACTTATTATTGCATATACTCGTTTCATGACATGTTAAATAGTAAACATCACCACTTATCATGCCATCTCTTAAAACTAAGCATGATACACTTGAATTTTACATAAAAAGCACCAACTTACACATGGGTCGGGGGAAACATGCGGATATCGATACGTGTTCGTGTTTACAGTGGTATTAGGTATATTGTACAATCATATTCCGGTCTAACCTGAGAGCCTCCAGGGGACCGAGGGGAGTGCTTGCTCCCTATTCCTGAATACTGTCATGACAAAGGGCATACATAAGACCCTCCTGAATAGCCTAGCGGCTGGCTTCCGTCACCAAGCAACGGAACAATCCTGGACCGTTATCCCGGGCATGTACGGGGTCCACTGTAAACATAGTTCGTCGATAACCCCGCTGTTTCCAATAACAACCTTGTATTACTAGGATATGGATCTATGTGCGCTGGGACGCTGGGTCACATAGCTAGATATCACAGTAAAGCAAGTAATAATAATAATAGACTAGAGCTATGCATTCATTCCTTTCTGACTTCAGTTCTATATGCTTTCCTTACCCGTTGTTTATATTCATTATACTGTTCCAGTTTTCCTTATTCTTGTATCCTAGCCATTTGGCCATATATATTGTTTATCGTTATATGTCTTGATCCCTTGGATTTGCATATTCAGATTCCGAGGCTTGGGTCGAAGTGGAGCCATCCACCGAAGATCAGGCTTTCTTTAGTGAGCAGGCAGATTAGTTCCGGTCCTCGTGCCAGACTTACCTTTTGACTCACGAGATCTTCTTTCCACTTGTGAGCTTTTTGTATACATATTTGTATATATCCCTTTTGGACTTGGTTATGATGTAATGCACATGTATCGTGTAATACCTTATAATATCTTGTGATGACTTTGTATGTGTGTATCTTGAGTTGGCATATATATGGATATCACGCCCTATCGTGTACTCTGATCCTTATTGTACTTTTATGCTTAGCGTATATACGTGGGGGCACCTTTTGACCAACGTATATACGTCGCAGTGACGTCCCCGTATCTGTGGAATCGGGGCGTTACAGAAATATTATCATTAATTACCCATTCGCCCTCATCTTCAGAAGGAGTGTTACATTGGGATTATTAAGACATGCTATAATTGGTTCACCAATCAAAATGGCTGGCATGTCTGCTTTAGATTCCGAATCCGCCTCATTGCCACTATCATCATTGTCAAGCAATGATTCTTTTGATGTTTTACCGGTCTCTTGATACAGGAGAGCGTCAGTAAAGTAATTTTCTACCCTTCTGAATGGTTGCTTCTCAGCGAAGACAGTTCATACTGTTGCATCATCTTCAACATATTTGAAGCACTGGTGCAGAGTGGAGGAAACGATCCAGTTGGCGTGGATCCACGGTCGTCCTAGTAATAAATTGTACGATGTGTCAGCGTCAATGACATAGCACGTCACTTCTGACTTCAGGCTCCTGATTCGGCAATAGAGTCGAATTTTTCCAAGTGGATGACTACTTCCGGCATTAAAACCGTATATTGTTGTAGTGGTTGCGGACAACCTATATAGTGGTATACCGAGGAAGTAGAGGAGCCTTTGGGGATGATGCTGAGTGCAGACCTCGGATCAACCTGTACCTTTCAATGCATGTTGAACCGATGTATCCGGTGTAGTACAAAGGTCGATCGTGCTTGTTATCCTTGAGAAGCATATCTTCCGTTGTGAAGGTAATAGCAGGTACCTTTGATTGTACATGATGGCATTCAGGGCAAGAAGACTGAGCGTCATCTTTCAGGATTTCTGGCATATACGTCAGGAATGATTTTGAATTGGCCAGTACATCTCTGAGTGCTTCTCTTGTCTCTTTTGAGAGACGAAGGAGCACGTGTATGGTAATACGAGCCGGGATATTAGCCAGCTGGGCCAATATGTCAAAACGAAAGTGCATGTCAACCCTGAGCCTGAAGGCTTCTTCAGGACATGGTCGAACCGGACTTCCTTTGGCTTCTCCTTTGCCTTGGTTGGAACCGAAGCGGTGCTGGTACTTGTACTGACGTCGTCTGTTGTTGTGTCTCGTCAGTAGCTTTCTCATACTGTCTTAAGTATGATTTTTCGGATCGAGTACCTGTTGGCTGAGGTACATCAGCCTGCGTTGTGCAAGTGTGCTTTTCCCCTTCAGAATCGCTGAGAGAAGCTGATGTAAGATTGTCATCGTCTGACAGGATGGAGATGACATTGCAAGATTTGCCCTTCGACTTGGACTTCTTTGAATCCCATTGTTCGTCTTGGACATGGTCTGGGTGTATCCACATGATTTTCCCTGTCTCCAGTGTCAAGGGAACAAGACCCTTATTCTCTTGAATTTTAGCTGAAGAATGCTTGGCTTCCAGCCGTGGTGCAGGGATTGGATAAGTCCCATCAGGAACTGTGAGCCTTTGGGGTTTTGCCGAACTCGAGGATCACCATGTTTGCAGTGACTTTTTTTTGCTATGACTTCAGTATCAGGACTCTGGCGTCGATTAAAGCTTGAATTCTGTCCTTGAGGACAAAGCACTTGTCAGTAGGATGATGAATCATCCTGTGAAAGAGACAATACTTGGGATCGTTCGTGTGCCCTATTTCATTAGGACGCCGAGCATCTGGCAGCTTCAATTTATTCCCTTTGTGGAGTAAATGGAATATTGTGACCACTTGATCGTCTTCGAAGGAGTACTATTTCAGAGGAAACTTGGACTCCTGATTATTGAAGCCGCTCTTCTTGGCCTTCGACTGAAAATCCCCTGATAATTCGACGGACATAGCCTCTTTGCCTTTGGCTTGAGAAGACTGTGCCATGTCACCACACCCTTTATTATTCATACCCCATTTGCCTTTAGGGGTGGATGGTTCGAACTTTTTAGCCGACTTTTCGGCTATCTCAGCTTGCTCGACCAGTTCTTTCCAAGTATTGGCTTTGACAGCCCCCATGCGAATTTCTACTTGGTCTAAGAAGTTGTGCCTGCATGTCTGTAAGAGCATGGGTAATGGCATCCCTGCTGGGCACATCAGAAACAAGTTTCTAAACCACTCAATGTAGTCACGGACAGATTCACCCTTCTTCTGTACGGTAGAGAGGAGCTTATCCATGGTTACCTCAGTATCATCCTCATAGAAACGAGAGAGAAATTGAGTTTCCAGGTCGATTCAGGAATTGACATAGCCCGGAGGGAGACTTCGAAACCAGTCAAATGCTACCCCCTTTAAGGTACCAATGAACAGTCTGGCCATGATAGCATCATTGTCTATAACGTTACCGGTCTGAGACCGAAAATAGTAGATGTGCTGGTTTGGCGAGCTTTTATTGTCATACGTATGTAACGTTGGTGGTTTGAACTTTGGTGGGTATGGCACATAATCCCATTCCAGCGGATAAGGACGGACTGCCTCTACTTTCTTTAGTTCATCCCTCTGAGTTAGGGATGCAATATGAGCTTGGATGCCTTTAAGAACTTCAGCGTCTAAAGAAGTATTCTCCTTTGACTTCTCAGTCTTTGGTTGTTCATTGCTAAAATGTTCTTCGTCATCATGGTTACTCCCGGTATCATTTTTATTCTTGTTATTGAGGAGTTAAGCAAGATCTGTTGAATGTTGTCCAAAGCTTCTTGCTGGGTCTTGGAAGTTTGCTCCCGAGCTTCCAATCGTCGACGAAGGTATCATTACCATTATCAGTCATATTTGCTGATACTCTATTCGTTCGTACCGAGCCGACTGTTGCCGAAGAGGCATACCCATTGTCTTCGTCCTCTTCATCAGACCATTGGACTAATCCTTTCATTGGTTCTGGTGAGGTTACTGCAGTCGAGGAAGTTGGCTGTTCATAACTGTAGGGTATTGCGACCCTAGATTTGGTGTTCCGAAAGACACCTTCTTCATGTACCAAGACTTCGCTAAGGCTCGGGCTATAATCCGGATCTGGGGAACTATAGGGAGTGTTGTACGACGCTCGTCTGCCCCTACACAGCTCTCGTCCCCTTCCGATCATGTTAACGGATGCAGATGACAGATCTCGCGATACGCTCCTTTTGCGATGTTTTACCGGAGCTTGCACCGACAGTCGATCAAAAACTGATCGTCGGCCTGGAGGAGTGGCGGGATTGGTCCTAGCCGGTAATGGACTGAGTGGACTGTCACCAACTGACATCCCACTTGTTGACAACATGAGGAAGAAGTTTGGAAAGATTCCGACTTCCGTTTGCTTGTTAAGAATTCCCGCAAGTCAGACCCAGTCGGGCCTAATCGATCCAGCGCAGAGGCTCTGTTGGATTTCACATAGGACGATGTCCTGTTCTTTTCATCACCGCAGAGGTAATTAGCACTAAATAGTGCTTCAGCTCTAACTTCGCGGCTAAGAACCTTGAGAATGTCCTTGGGTGCTGAAGCTGCATAAGCACCGCTATCAACACTTAGGGACGATCCCTTAGCTCCGCTGCGAATAGTGCTTGACGAACTGGGGAGCGAAGCACACTGTGGTACTTTATCCGCTATGTTGCTGCGAAGGTGATTAGCCCTAGATGGTGCCTTGGCCCTAACTTTGCGGCTAAAAACTTTGGAAATGCCCTTGGGTGCTGAAGCTGCATAAACACCGCTATCAGCACTTAGGGCAATCCCTTAGCTTTGCTGCGAAGAGCGAGCTTTGTACTTGAAGAACCGGGGAACGAAGCACACTGTGGTGCTTTGGTTCCAGCTTCGCGGCTACGAACATCATGTGTACCCTGAGGTACTGTGTTTGGCACACCATCAGTAGCTTCGCTCATAAGAACAAGGCTAGCGCGAGGAGTTACTGCTCCTGAATTAGGCGAAGGCATGGTCGTCGTCGTAACTTCGCGACTGAAAGTCTCGATGAAGCAGGCAGGCATCTTGCCTTTTTCTTCGCGAGAGAGACGAACTTATGGCGTAGCTACACTTGAGGCTTCATACAGAGCCTTCTGCTTTGGCCTCCACATCTGCTTTGAAAAAGGAGACTTAGGTTCGCAGGGAACCTGATTAGCCACACGTGAGGCTGGGAGGTGTTGGAAGGATTCTACTTTCGGTTTCTGCTCCGAAATCTTGGCCATCGAGACTTTTCTATGCTTTCGTGCATGAACATTGAACCACCCCCAGAGAGGAGCTCTTCGAATTTTCCTTGGTCGAAGTGAACGACTAGGTTTTCGAAGGTAACAGGCTGAAGATTCTGACCCTTGCATTGCGGGTCTGCTTCCTTGTTGCGCCAGAGGACCGTGGTAGGCTCGCAGAGAGCCTCATCTGTCTTCACAGGGACTTGCTTCGAAGATTTAGCCAAAGGGGCTCTGGCTACACCGGCTTCCTTGAATTCAGAAGTAGACCCGAAGGTCTGTTCGTCGCATTGCGACACTTGATTCTCAATACTGGAGAATTCGTTCCCCAGCGGAGTCGCCATCTTGTTTTCCATTTTGATTTTGCAAAGGGAAAAACTTACAAAAAAGGGGTCGAGGAGCTAAATTACAAGTATTCTAAAAGATTACAAGTAGATCTCCTCTGAGATTCTGGAGAAGTGTGCCGATAGGAGTCTGGTCAGCGCGCGACCACTTTGTCCCTTTGACGATGCGATCGATGGGATTCGCTTCTCGCCTGGTTCGGGGAATCGGAGAACAGAAGGTTGGTAGAACCCTCTTGTTACTTCTCAAACTGCCTCCACTTGGGAATTCCTTCTCGCCTGATTCCGGTGATTCCTTGAGAGGGAGGAATATCCTAGGGTATCAGCACCCTGATTAGAGAAGTAGTTCTCTGAATTCTTAGAAGCAAGAGAATAGATTTATGTTTAGCCGTCTCTCTATGTGCGTGTGTCTCTGTGCGCGCCTGTGTCTCTTCGTATGCCTCTGTTGGGCTATTTATAGGTAGAGCAGGGGTATAATTGTCTCTTAAAAATCTAGAAACAGATTGAGTCAATCTGTTCAAATCTGGAAGGTAGCCTTGCCGCGAGGCTAGAATCAGCTTCTACGAAGCTAAGAATAGCAGGTAGCGTCGATCTCCTAATCCGTTTTGATTCTTTTCAAATAATTGAAATATCTCCCCTGATCTTCTTACTTGTTTTAGGAGAGCCAAGAGATTATGGTAGACAACTGCCAAATTTGATCTCAGATTTGATCTTGATTAGATTTGATCTAGAATAGATTGATCTCATCTGAAGATTTAATTAGTCAAAGGTTGACCATAACAAACCCGCAGCGGAGCTGCCACGTCGAGCTTGCAGCGGAGCTGGAAAGAGCATCTGGCGAAGTCAGAAGAAAGCTCTTCAGCGGAGCTGGATAAACATCTGTGGCGAAGCTACCGAACATCCTTCTACGCGGTTACGTGTGACTTCGAGCGAAGCTAACTCTCTGCGAAGTTAACTGAGCACTTCAGGCGAAGCTGTAAGTTAGCTCCCTGATGGAGCTTTGAACAGTTCCAAGGCGAAGTTGGACAAACTTAGCCTCTCAGGTGAGGCTATCCCCTTGGGCTCATGTGATGCTAAGTGTTAAGCTAACCTAGCATCATCTTAGACCTGCTTAGGTCATTTCAAAGACAATCTGGGCTCACCGTCTGCTTCACTGGATCAGTAGAGTCCAAGTTGCTGATCTGTCCCTCAGAGATAGGTACAGAACTGGTCGTCAGCTTGTCTACTACTTGTGTTTTGTAAATGTCAACAAGTTTAGACATTGTTCAGGCCAGTCAGGAATCTTGTCTTTTTTAGAGTGTCAACACGCCGCCCCCTACACCACCACCCCATTACCGCCCGCTACCCTCGATCCCCCCATCGCCACTCCACTGCCACTCCGCCCTCCAAATTGCGTGGGTTCGAACCGCAGACCTCAAGCTCAAGTGTGTGAGTGAGACAAGCCTGAAGACCAACTACAATATCTAATACTTCTGTAAATGGTAAAGTGAAATAGATATTTAAACAATTTAAAAAATTATTTTTTTAAAATATCCGAGCCGCCCCAGCACATGGGTCTAGCTCGGCCGGGTCGCGGGTCGGACCTTAGTCCCCCAAATGGCACCCAGGCTTGGGCCCGGGCCTAGCTGGGCCGGCCAGTAATTGGAACAAGGGCCGGGCGGACCGCCCCTTGGCCCATCAGGCCGGGACGGGCTGGGCGTCCAGGCCCGTTTAACACCCCTAATCCTAACCTCATCACCATTCTCTAGCATCATGTCAACACTAAAGGTTGACATTGATGCCTGTCCTTTACAAAATATTCTTATATGTTTTTTTCCAGTTTTTGAAGGTGCATATTATGTTGGTTTCTCATGAATCATTTCAGAAACATCTACAAACGGATAGTTACGTGCCACTTGAAACTGAGTGTGAGAGAGGAAAAGGAAAGAGTGATACAAATGTATTAATTCTGATTACATTAGTGAATTAGTGAATGTGGAAAACTAATTAGTTGTGCACGTGAAACTTACATTAATTCATGTATACTCACACACAAACTATATACATAATTACAGATATGTACATACATATGGGTGTGTGGGTGTGTGTGTGTGTGTGTGTGTATAAAAGCATACATATTTTACATAAATACATGCACACACACAAATAGAAACATATGAACATGTATGTTTTTATATACATATGTTATACATATGTATACACACATATATCCACAGTATAATGACACAAATATAGACATAAACACCTGTATATATCTCCACATACATGCGTGTTTGCATATATTTGTGTATATATAATTGTGTGTATGTCTTTGTATGTATCTAAATATGTGAATATATGTGTATGTGTATATATCTGTGTATGTATTTATATATGTGAATACATATGTGTATGTGTTTATATCTGTGCATATAATTATATATGTGATGAGATAGTCTTGTGTCATTCTGGAAGGATTCGAGGCCGAATCCTTCCCACTCAAATACCAACATCCGGCATTTGAATATAAAATCCATTCCGTTGAAGTTGATCTATTTTCAAATATTTATAAATAAAAAATCAAGTGTTTTAAATACTTCTTGCCCATGCATCAAGTAGGAGAAAAACAGACGGCCTAAATAGTGAGTTAGTTAGTTTAACAGTGTAGATTGAAACCTAACGAAAATTGATTTGTAGGATTTTTAAATGTTTAGATCATGATCAAATGGCCGGGTCGAGAATTTGTATGTCTAAATACATAGATCTAACCAACTTACTACTTCTGGCTGTCTATTTTGTGCTGATTGATGGATGAGCAAAATGTATTCAAAACACTTGATTTTTTATTTATAGATACTTGAAATAATATAGATCAACTTCAATGAAGTGGATCTTGTATTGGAATGTCAGAGGGTTGTATTTGAGTGAGAAGGATTCAGGTCGAATCCTTCCGGAATGACAGAAGTCTATCTCTATGTATATATATATCTATATATTTCTGTATATGTGTATGTTTCTATATATGTGTATGTATTTATGCAGTGGATGTATGAGAGAGAGTGTGTGCGCGCATGTATACATATATATATAATATATGTATATAAAAACATACATGTTTCTGCGTTTCTATTTGTGTGTATGTGTGTGTGTTTTTATGTAAAGTTTATATGTATTTATATATGTATGCCCATGTGTATTTACATATCTGTAATTATGTATGTACATGGATTAATGTAAGTTTCAATGTGCATAACATAACTAGTTTTGCTCATTCACTAATTTAATCAGAATTAAAGTTTGCATCTCTCTCATTTTCCTTTCCTTTCACACACTCAGTTTCTTTCTCTCACCTTCCTTCCCTTGCTAACACTCGGCCGATCCTGTTATCTCCTCTCTGTGTCTTTCTCCTCTCCATGTGCTCAACTTTGATGCCGTCGTCCTCTTCGTGGAAGGACTTACTAATTTAAGATCAAGGCAACAATATTTGGAATAAGTGCTTCGCCTTCCCATCAAACTCCATCAAACACTTAGAGCTTCATCTACCCAGTAGCTGTAATACCTCTGTTTAATAATACTAGTTTTAATAATAAATAATAGTATTTTAGTATGTATCTATTAATTATTTTTTTAATGTGAGTCATTATTATTAACTCTTATTAATTATTATTATTCTTAATTATTATGATTTTTGTTATATATAATTGTAACAACTAATGTTGTTTAGATTAATACCATATTTCTTTTATCTTTTTCCTCCTCATTTTATCAGCCCACATCCTAAGCCCAAGCCCAATTATTTTCTTCTTTTCTTTTCATTCAAGTTCCCAACCCACTTTATATTTCCTTCTCAATTTCCTTTTCTTTTATTTCCATTTTTCTTTTATTTCCATTTTTCTTGGCCCTATGTATATTTTATCTCTTCTTCCTCCCTCTCCCCATCTAAATGGAAACCTAATCTAACCTTAGCATAGTCTCCATACTTTCTTTTCCATCTCTTCCTCGCACTCATCTTCTTCTTCCTCTTCAGCTCACAACCTCCCACCCCCACATGACCACACCATCTCCTCCTCAGGCTAACACCCGAACCCAACACCATCTCCACCTTCGCATTCTCCTCCCCCTCACCCCCTCGATCAGTACCGCTCCACCTCTGCAGCAACCCCATCGTCCTCCTCCATTAAGCTTCACCCATCTGCAGCCATCATGCCACCACGCAACACCACCACTACACTCCACACCCGCCAACATTTCTGTCATAGCAGGCCCACACCACCACCTCGATTGCACGTCGAGCAGCTACCTTCACCTTCACGAGCACTGGCTCCCCTCTCGCCCTTCACCTCCACATCCCTGGCCACACCACCATCTCCTTCCCATCTTCCTCTCTTTCATTCTCTTGCATTCCACTAACCCAACACCCAACCACCACACCCATACACAGTGCAACTAACTCCCCTTCTCCCTCACAGCCATCGTCAGCCAGCGACCTCCGTTGCTACCTCTATCTGACCTGGCATCGCCGCGCCGAGCCTGCAGCCTACTCTCTCTTCTCACCTTCTATGTCTCTCTTTCTCTCTATAAAACTCTCTCTTCTTTCTTACCTTTTGGATCCTCATTAGATCCAGACCCGAACCTACTTCACCCTAAACCCGAATCGAAATTCAATCCTTTAAGTTATGGGTTTGGGTTATTGGGCTTAAACCTGATAGAATCTGACCCGATCCAGACCCGTTAGCAGTCGGGTTTCATGTTCAGGTCGTTTCTCGGCCGTCCGTTCTCTTATTGGAGCGATTCTGAAGGAGTTGGAATCATGGAGATAAGAGCTATGCAGCCATGGTCATTTTAGGGCATTGAGATTCACGTAATTTGCAGTAAATTTTCAGAAAACCCAATGTGAGTGTTTTAAGCTTCTCTTTTTCAATAAATGTTATTTCGTATTTAAATTATTGCTCGTGTTTAATTATGGTTCACGCATGTAAATCATTGTTCATGTTCACACATATTTAACACAAAATGAATTGCTTTGTGGGTGTTTTATCCTTTTAAATTACTTGTTATTTATTAAAATGATTTTTAACACTTATTTAATGTTCATCCATTTAAATTGCTCCAGAAATTTCTAACTGTTACTAAAATTGTAAAATTTCTTAATCTAGTCATGTGCAAATATTATACACTTAATTTATTAGTTTGTGCCTACATCTGATCGTGTGGATAATTTTAAACGAATGATTGCTAATTTCATGAAATTAAATTGTTTGGAATTGTCAAATAATAGTTCTTTAGAAAAGATATTTAATCATAACCATAAATGGTGAAAACTTTCTGAAAAATCTGTATTTTAAATTTTGAATATTATAGTGAGTATTTTTCTTTATTATATCTATTTAAATAAATTATTTTTATTGTGTTTAATAAATCACCTTATTTATAAAGTTAAAATAAAGACTGTATCTTTCAAATAAATTGCGTAAATTATAGAATACCTAATTAAGACTGAGTACCTGCATTTTTAAATAAATTATATTTTGTTGTACATAAACTTATCTTACAAATTATTCATAATTCAACTAAAATACATGTGAAAATATACCAACTCATAATTTTAATTTATATATTTTTTCAGGTTTTTTTAAACGAAAGATTTTCAAAAAAATTGGCTGATGCTCTCGGTCAGGCCGAGAGCAGCTCAGCCGCGTTTCAGGCTATGGCCTGGCTTGGCTGGCCAAGGCCAGGCCGCCTGGGCCACAGCAAGGCCCAAAGGCCCTGTTGGGAAAAAAAAGAAAAAAAAAAAGAAAATCCTGGACCAAACCAGGCCTGGCCTGGCCTGGTCCGGCCTGAGACTGGTCCGGGCCTGGGCTGTTGCATATAAGAAAAAAGAAAAGAAAAGAAAAGAAAGAAGAAAGAAAGAATAATTTCGTATTAAAAATAATTAGTTTTAAATATTAAGAAAAAAATTGAGAAAAATATAAACAATAATCTACAATTCTTCTACTTTCTATGATAAAAATTTTAGGCAGATATCAATATGAAATTAAATCAAATCACTTACTTTAAAGCCAATTTTACTTAATAGTAAATTTAGACCCGTTAAGAAATTTTATTGTTATAAGCCTACTAAAATCCAACAAAAAATAAAAAATTGATTTAAACTAAACCTACTAAATTCATTAGACCCAGAGGACCATATTCCTACCCCCAACTAATTAATCAAGATTAAAACCCCTTATGACTCCCAAGTAAAATTTTCTTTTAAAAATCTAACAATTTCAATTGAAATAAACCATGTAAATTTATTGAGGCCTTATGATTTCAGTGCTCTGAACTTGGGATGGATTTCAGGTGAGTTTTCTTTCCCCCTTCAATTAAATAAGAATTTTGTGATAAATGATTTGATATAAATGCTACTTGCTTTATTTCATGTGACCATCTGCTTTATTTTACCTATATGAATACCTGTATCATTTCATGTGATCACTTACCTGTATTCCTTCATGAGACCTTAGTGAGTGATCATCCTATTTAGTTAGTTCATATGAGTTTTGTCAGTATCATTGCATGTATTGAGGATTATTTACTTTTGATTATAGGCTAGTTGTCGTACATCTTAGACTGTGACTTGGATTGATCTTGAGATTGGTCTTGTTCATATTTGTTGATTTAGTTGAGGTATTATCGGACATTTATTTGATGATATTACAGGCGAAAATTCATTTAGACAATAAATATGCATTAAATAAGATGTTACCTTAAGGTTGAGTTATCTTGATGTTTGCATTTATATATGGACCTAGAGTTTAACTTGAGATTTACATGGGATCTTGATTCATATTTACATGAGATTAATAATAGTTGGATTCTGATCATATGGGAGAATACCTTACCTTGTTTTTTTGATCTATTATATAATACAGATTTTGGATTAATAGTTGCAAGTATTTTATTTGGATATATTCACCGATAAATCATCTGAGTAATGATGTTTATTGATATCGAGGTTTGAGTATAGAGACTTTCTAAATTTCATGTAGCTTGAGTATGTCTCACTCTTTACTTATGATCTTGATTTCGATTGGAACTATTGGTGATGTAACTTAGAGTATAATCAGATTTAAATCTTAGATTTGACTGGTTCATGATTGTACTTATATGAGTGAATATCTGGCTGATATTATCAGCATATCTAATTATTCTTATTGATGGTAAAATATGTGAAAATTTAGTTGGACATTAATGATTGATTAAATAGGAGGTTCTTATTAATGGGACGGGATCTTGGAATTGTCAAATAGACCAAATAGACTCAAGTAGATTGGAGTTGACTTGGGGTTGAGAAATAGACGTTGATAGGGTTGACCTGACCTGGTGGATTTTAGATAGATATATATACTTGATATGTTACTTGAGTTTTAAGATCTTGTGATTGACCTGGGTAGAGTGAGAGTATGCGATGATCTTGATCGAATTGAAATATGAAGATTTGATTAGATGTATCAAAACTTGAATATATTTTAGTTATTGAGGTTCAGATATATCAGTGACTTAGAGGATAAATATGTCGATGACTTTGAGGACCTGAGTTGATTATATACTTTGTCAGATTATTCTATTCATGACAGTAGGTATTTACTCACCCTAAATATCATGATTTGCTTAGGAAACTTGATTGATTATACATGATATCTACCTGATACTATTGTCCTTGTTACTTAACTACTGGGAAAATATTATTACACGGTAACAACACCCTCATGTTATCTTGTTACATATCATATTATACCGGTGTCCTGTTCACTAACATTATATATCCTGTTATACCGGCATCCTGATTACACATGTTGACGTTGTTACCGGGACTATCACCGAGTTATCCCTGTGATCTAAGTAACATGCACATTAAATAATTTTGACAAACTAATAACATGACATTAACAACTTACACTGGGATTGGAGAATTGATGGAGAAGACAGCGTCTGTATTTTGAGTGGACCTAGGATATAGGTTGCGTAGGCGAAAGAGGGTTCCACTGCAGGGTTCCCGTGGGGTGACTGACACCCTGTCCTGTTCCTGTTCCTGTTATACATGTTATACATATACCTGACCTGTTTTACATGTTCCTGACTACCTTGCGGTAAGTCCTGTTTCAGCGCCAGAAGTCTGGACTATGGTCCCGGGTATGCACGGGACCCACCTAAAACACAGACAATGTCTCCAATCGGTCAGTTTCAATAACTGATGACCTCGATTGGCGCGTGTAGTAGGCGTAGTATGGGATGCGTTTATTACATATGGCAATTGGTGTTCGTTGACATAATTAATAATGATAAACTGTTAATGTATTATGACTGACCGTGATCACCTGACTGTACGTATATATAATTATGATAGACATATGATTGTACACATGACCGGATTGTATACCAGAATAGTGACATATGCTAGGTTACACGTCTTGACATTAGTGGTCAGGATACCAACTATATGTCGTTCATACATTTGTTCTTGACATTAATTATTCTGTTATGTTTCATTTCAGTTATCATGTTATTATTGATTGCATTGTTATGCACGAATACCTTTTCCTTTACACACACACACTCATTAGGTCACTTCTGACGACTCTGGATTCGCACGTCCAGGATTTTTGGACACCTTCTTATATTGTTCAGGTGTTCGTGTGATCGTACGCGTTACGAGGAGCTGGAGTCTCTCTTTTCTTGATTATAGGTATTCTTTCTCTTTTATTCATGTTATTTCCTGATTCGATCTTTATCGCATCCAGTTGTCATTTTCTTTCCTTTATTCATCTGTTATCATTATGTTAGATATTTATATGTCATATTACAGTGATATTGATTTATCGTAGTAGATTTTGTAGCTTGTTCAGGTTACTTTTAGGCTTAGCGTATATGTGTGGGGTACTTTCCTCGTGTATATACGTCGTCGACTCTCGTCGCGACTCCGTTTTCACGTATTTTGGGAACAGTATAGATGATTAAGGATTTAATCCGAGCATAAAACAAGCGTTAAAACCTTAAGAATGAAAAATGCCCAATTGGGAAAAGACAATTTTTCATTAAATTAAAAACTAGCTGTTTCTGGCTATTTAGCCAAAGACACAATACCCAGGAAACAAAGCTCTTTGACGGTCAACTGCTCAATTGATCGAAACAAACAGAGAGCACTGAGTCTTTCTACAGTCGATCGGTCGGTCGAATGACATACACAACCCTAGGCATGCATATTCGATCGACCGGGCGGTCGACCAGGCTCAGCCTAAAAACTATAATTTTTATTTTTAAATATACTTTTTAAATCCAATTAAATCCTAATAAATATCAATAAATTCTACAAAATAACTTTATGTAAATACATTAAAGTACAAATATGTGTGATAAAAAATCAACACATATTACAAACATGCGAACTATTTTGAGAGTTTAAATACCATTTTGGAAATATAAAATTATTTTCCAAAATTGAACTTTAAATTGAAAATCGAGTTTTTCCAAAAGCTTATATAAATACAAAAACAAACTATTGAAGCTCAATTAAAGTCCAATGTGTATGAATAGAATCCAATACACATATAAAACTTGTTTTTGACAATATATTTTATAAAAACAACTTTTTATAAAAACGAAACTTTAAACTCATGAATCCAACTCATCAAAATAAGTTTCTTAAATACAAAAGAATAATATGAACATGTTTTTGATGAAATCTATTCATGAAACGAAAACATATTCTAGTTAAATCAAAACGGGTTAAACTAAAATCAAAACTCTTGCTCTTCAAATCTAACACCAAACTTTTGTGTGTACTTGAGCCATCAAGTCTAATCTAAAATTCACATAAGATCTAAACATTCTTGCAACTAGAGTCTTCTTCTTGATATGATCATTTTCTCCATCTTGACTCGATCATAAATTTGATCCATGTAGAGTACTCCTCATTGAGTACTTGATATGGTCTTTAACCTTGAGCTCTTGAATCAAAACGTGTTCGTTTTAAAAACTTGACTTTGAATTTTTTGTTATTGATCAATATCGGAAATTAAACAACTAAGATTATAATATCCCTAATTTAAAATACTGTATTTTTATTTTTTAAGTATTTATTAATTTTTTACTATACTTTTATTTTACTAACTTGATTTATGACTTATTGTTATTATTAAATACACAAATTATTTGGACTATTAAATGGTAATTTGGCTTTATATTTATTATCATTAATTATTAACATTCTTAGTTACTAATTACTATTATTTTTATTACTACCATTACTATTCTTAATTGTTATTATTATTAGTAGTAATTATTACTAATATTATTTCGTGTAATGTATGATTCTTATTACTTTTGTTAATTAGTATTATTATTGTAATTGCTGTTATTAATTATTATTATTATTATTATTGTTAATTATTATTGGTGTTATTATTAATGTTGTTATTATTGTAATTAGTATTATTATTATGTATTGGTATTATTATTATTGACTATTATTATTACTAGTATAGTATTATTATTAGCACTTTAATTATTATTAGTATTTATTATTATTATGTGATTAATTATTATTATTTATCTTATTGTTACTTGTTAGTTCTCATTCTTATTACCACTATTATTATTATCATTTTTATTATTAGTGTTACTAATTACTATTAACTTTACTAAATAATTATGATTGTTATTAATATCTAATATTTATTAATTATTATTGTTATTATTAGTATTGTGTTGGTGCTATTATTATCCTCTTTCTTTCTAAACCCATAAACTCATTAGCCCTCTACCCAAACCCAATAAGCCCATACCCATTAGTTATATCTGATTGAGGCTAAGCCTGCACACAAATTACAGAATATTAGATTTAAGAATAAAAAATGTGCAAGTGCTCAATTCTTCCGCTATAGTAAGTGGCTATGCGGGTCGTGATCCACAAGGAGGGTTTGCGATGGAAGCTTTACCGTTCTTTATTGAAATCGTTAAGAAGAAAAGCGAAGGTTCTTCTCTGTTTTATGTTAAGAACAAGTGAAAGAATTATGTTATGTTAGAAGAGAATGAAAGATGAAGAAGGTGAAAAATCAGAAAACAATAAAAGCGACTATGTATAATGAAGTGGAGAAGAAAGAGTTAGAGGAGATGGTTGGTGATCTATACTAAAGAAGTAAAAGAAAAGAAAGAAAGAAAAGTGTAGAAATACTTACCTAGGTTGAGTGATGACTTACCTGGAAACCGTTGCATGTTCTACCTTTGCTTCGGAGGCGTTCAACGCATAGATCATAAGCTCGAGCTCAGTCCCCGTGCACATTATATCGTCAAGCCTAGCAAGAACGAAGTGATGCGGATCTTGGAAGAGGAGAATGTCTTCATGAACTATCGCTGGCTCTCACGTAGCTTAGTTATACTTGCTTTGGAATTCACTTGTACACTCAACAACAACAACCAAGGTAAAGTAGAAGAGGAAGACGAAACAAAAGAAAATACAAACATAAAAAGAACTTTTACCTTTATTAATTGCAGAGACAATGGAAGAAGGAGGAGGGTACATCGTCGGTGTCACTCTCAACTTCAGCCTCTCTCTCTTACTTACATGAATCTTCTTCTACCCTAAGTTACATACAAATTACATAATAAGAAAAGAAAAACCTAAACTATAAAGAATTAAAACTAGGCTAAATCCTAATCTGCATTCACGTCCATTTTTCAGCGCAGATAATGGCCTTTTATAGGCATAAACCCAACAACCAGAATCCCCGGGAGGTCGGGGGAGCAAACGCTCCCCCTAACTCCCCAACAAAGCCGCGAAAACGCGGCCCAAGCCGCGTTTCCGCGGCAAGGGTGTGGCCAGGTGGCCACACCCTGTTGGTGGGTCTCTCCGGGGGTTTCTTCTGGCTTTATCCTTTGTTGGTTTTGTCGTTTGAGCTCCGGATTTTGACGAAATGGCCTTGGATTCTTGGCTTTAACCGATCGATTCTGAGAGGATTCTTCTCAACCGGTTTCAACCTCTTGATTTTGCCCTGATTTTATGTGTACGAATTAACTCTGATTTAATTCAGAATTCTGGTGGGCTTTTGGGCTCATTTCTCTTCATCTCCTTAAGGATTGGGCCTGCAAATAAATTAAACAAATAATTAGGACAATACAGGCTTTTATTCTAAAATAAGTATGGAAATGTGACATTAAATATGCAACATTTAGCAACCAATCACACCCCCATACCTATCTTTTGCTCGTCCTCGAGCAAAATAACTAAATTATACTAAGGATTATTAGACCACTTTTCGCAGGTCACGCGATTGCACTGAGCATGTGCAACAAGCCGTTAAACCTCTAGGTTTCCCCTAGAGGACGAGTGTTGTCTCGTGAGGGTTTTCAGTGGATTGCACCCACAAAATCCATAAAGAAAGGGAAATTAAGAGTTAGTATTTTCGAAAAGCATTTTGAAAGAGAAAAATATTTCAAATATGATTGTAAGATCTAAGTAATCTATAAGTTATAGGAAAACCGAATTTTTCATTCCTAAACTTAGTCTCTATTCAAAAATTTGTTATCAATCAAATTAAGGAGTCAAATTGTGCTTCTCATCTAGTCTATTGCTTTACCCTAAGTCATATGCACCTTGTGAATGTGAAAATTTTGACTAAGGGTTCATTAACTCTAACTCTTATGCCTTATTTATTTTTTTATATATATACTCTTTTTTTTTTGTGGTATTATTCCTTAGTTTTATTAGGCTTTCTAATCTGCCCATGTAACGAGCCTTTAATCGATGACTCCCAAACCAGACGGTCTTAGGGCACCAGGTGAGAAGACACCCCTAGGACTTAAGGACTCGAGCAAACAAGGCCACAAAACTAAGGATTTTATTATATGAACCTCTTTTAGGCGTGAATACTTATGCTTTATTAGGCACAAATACCCAGCTTAATCAGAGGATTTTTCTTTTCAAACTTATCTAATCATCTTTCGCATAAATACCAAGGCTTGCTTAGGCCAAAGCACCTAGCTAGTCAATAATTAGACTTGTTTTTTTTTTTTTTCAAACTCATCTAATTATCTTTTGCATAAATACTAAGGCTTTCTTAGGCCAAAGCACCTAGCTAATCAATAATTAGATTTGTTTATATATATATTTTTATAAGGCATAAGAATCTTTGTTTTTGAACCCTAAGTGTGTAAGTGTATGAAGTGTACATATTTCATCAAGGTAAAGATCAAGACTAAATTACTTTGACAAATATCTTCCTAACTCTATAAATCAAACAAATAATCTTATTTTGACCAAGTATAAGAAATCCTAATTTGGATTTTCCTATTCCTTAAAATTAACTTAATTTCTTACAAAAATAAGTCAAAATATTGTTTCTATTTTTCAAAAAGTTTTTAAAAATAAAGAAAAATGTTAAATTTTTTTTTAAGTTTTTAAATATAAAGAAAAATGTTAAATTTTTTTTTATTTTAAAGAAAAAGAAAAGTTATGTTAGACCCTCCCCCACACCTATCTCATGCATTGTCCTCAATGTATGAATTAATGCATAGATGCATGAAAAAGAAGAAAGGGAAGGAAAATGGTTACCTTAAGGTGGTGGTTCCGGTGGTGGTCTGATTGGTCCACGAAACATGGCCCAATCAACTTTTCTTGGGTCTCGGAGGAACCCACCAGAAATATCTTTAATATAACCCATTAAAAAGATAAATCCATGAAGGATCTTTATTAAATATTTAACCCCATCTAATTTCCATATTTCATAACTAATTTCGGAGTCAAATTTGTCAACCGCCTCGTCCCAGAATGGAGTATGAAATGATAGAACGGTTGACTTGGACTCAAGAAGGACAGGAACTAATACCGACTCGGGAAGGTGACTTAAGTCAAGTAAAGGTTCAGGAGTCGAAATTGGTTCAAGAAGAGGGTCCAAGTCAAGAAGTTGAAACTCTAGTCCACGTGTATTTTCTAACAATGGAACGTGACCTAATATGGGTGATTCCAGTTCAGGAATGATAGGTGGAGGAATCAAAACTGACTCTAAAATATTACTCAAGTTTGGTAATAAAACAGGAGTCAATATTGATTCAGAAAGTAGAACTGGATCACATATGTGAGAATCTAGGTCACATATCTCATTGAGTTCAATATCAAAAAATGGAGAACTTGCCAATTTATCCATGGGATTTTCAAAATTGTAAAGTTAGTCAAGTTCAACATGATCCTCAAAAATGGGTGATTCAATTTCTTTATGAATTGGTACAGGATCCAATGTTGACTCCGGGAAAAGATTGAAGTCAGGTGAAGATACCGGAGTCATAATCGAATCAGGAAATAGAATTGAATCACTAAGTTGGGGTTCAGGATCATAATCAACTTCAAGTTCTATTTCAGGAAAAAGAAAACTAGCCAAACTATCAATATCATTTGGAGTTTGGGTAAGTTCACATGGTTGTTCTGAAATGGAATCTTGATTTCCAAAACAACCTGACTCTTCGGCTCCAACAGAATTGGTAATGACATCAGAACTGGTCCAACGGTGAGAACGTAGAGATTCGACCATCATATCTATGTCACTATTACGAGCGTTTTGAGCCTGAGTCATGGCTTCAAGCATCTTTTCATAGTTGATAAGTTCATTGTTTTGATGAAAAGATGAAGAATTGTCTTGGAAGTGATAGTGAAATTGTGAGTCCATCAGATTTTGGGATTTGTGTTTGGACTCACGCATACTCATTTCCATAATTGATGGTTTCCTATTTTGGACGGGTGGAACTGAGTATGAATCTTGAACATAATGTGGACTGGGTGGAGAAGGAGGGCAAGGTGGTTGGAAATTATGCTCGGGGGAGGTGAATCCCCACTGACTCGGTGAAGAGTTGAAATCATTATGGAAATTATAGTTATTAGATGGGGGGTATGGGTCATATTGATTCGGATAAGACCAATCCGGCACACTAGGTTGGTCAAAGTTATGATATGCCGGGTTGGTAATATCCGAAAATGAACTTGGTGTGTAATATGGATTATTATTAAAGTTGAAAGAATTATTATTATAAGCCATATCACACAATAGAATACACACAAAAAAGAAAGATAAGCAAACAAATAAACAAACAAGAAAGAAAAAATGCTAACCTAAGTTAGGGTAGACCTAGACCTAGACGACTCCTAACTGGTTAGACTGTCCACGGGAGGTTTAATGTAGACTTTGACCACAAGCTAATCAGCCAGGTCAGGGCAAGGTTGGTGGGAGGTTTTCCGTCAAAAGACGTTCCTTAATTAAATAACCACCAACCTTCGGGCTTTCGGCCCTTAATCCCTTTCCTAAACACTGATTTGGCAAGAGTCAAATTCCAACACCTTTCCCCCTTAGGATAATCTCCTAATTGAGTCCGAGATGTCCCTAGGGCCAACGTCTACTCATTTTAAGTTAGGCTTGGGTTAGTGAGTGCTTGGAATGTGATTTTTGGGCTAAGGAAGGGTGATTAAATCCCCACCTTATCTTGTTATGGGTTAGTGCCCTTAAAATAATTTTGTGCAAGTGTACAAGATATGTAAGATTCACTCAAAGCGATATAAACAACCAAGAAGTGAGTCCTATGCTAAATGCAATGCATACGTACCTTGCTCCAGCACTCTTCAACAGTAAAAAATAAAGGAATTAAAAAGACACGTGCTTAAAACGCAAATGTCTAATCAATTTTTTATCTTTTCAACAAATATTTTACTGTTGATTATTAGCAGGTTTATGTTATGGCATATAAGAAAAATTAAAGTTGCAGCAAACTAGAATTTTTTTTTCCAAACTAAGCAGCCCTGCAAAAAGCTGTTAGTAGTCAACTCTTCCTTGCCGCGGATCCGCGGCTTTTGCCGTGGAAACGCGGCAATTCAGAGGGCCTTTTGTCTCTGCTTTCTAGAGCAGAGGCCCAAGGCCACTTGTATGTCACTGCAATATTAATTTCCTGCTTTTATTGCCCTGTAACCTGCAACAAAGAAGAAAATTCGTTTAGTTCTAAAAAATTTTTAAAAAAAATTCAGATTTCAATAAAAAACATTTTACCCTCCCCGGCAACGGCGCCAAAATTTGATTGAGGCTAAACCTGCACACAAATTACAGAATATTAGATTTAAGAATAAAAAATGTGCAAGTGCTCAATTCTTCCGCTATAGCAAGTGGCTATGCGGGTCGTGATCCACAAGGAGGGTTTGCGATGGAAGCTTTACCGTTCTTTATTGAAATCGTTAAGAAGAAAAGCGAAGGTTCTTCTCTGTTTTATGTTAAGAACAAGTGAAAGAATTATGTTATGTTAGAAGAGAATGAAAGATGAAGAAGGTGGAAAATCAGAAAACAATAAAAGCGACTATGTACAATGAAGTGGAGAAGAAAGAGTTGGAGGAGATGGTTGGTGATCTATACTAAAGAAGTAAAAGAAAAGAAAGAAGAAAAGTGTAGAAATACTTACCTAGGTTGAGTGATGACTTACCTGGAAACCGTTGCATGTTCTACCTTTGCTTCGGAGGCGTTCAACGCATAGATCATAAGCTCGAGCTCAGTCCCCGTGCACATTATATCGTCAAGCCTAGCAAGAACGAAGTGATGCGGATCTTGGAAGAGGAGAACGTCTTCATGAACTATCGCTGGCTCTCACGTAGCTTAGTTATACTTGCTTTGGAATTCACTTGTACACTCAACAACAACAACCAAGGTAAAGTAGAAGAGGAAGACGAAACAAAAGAAAATACAAACATAAAAAGAACTTTTACCTTTATTAATTGCAGAGACAATGGAAGAAAGGAGGAGGGTACATCGTCGGTGTCACTCTCAACTTCAGCCTCTCTCTCTTACTTACATGAATCTTCTTCTACCCTAAGTTACATACAAATTACATAACAAGAAAAGAAAAACCTAAACTACAAAGAATTAAAACTAGGCTAAATCCTAATCTGCATTCACGTCCATTTTTCAGCGCAGATAATGGCCTTTTATAGGCATAAACCCAACAACCAGAATCCCGGGGAGGTCGGGGGAGCAAACGCTCCCCCTAACTCCCAACAAAGCCGCGGAAACGCGGCCCAAGCCGCGTTTCCGCAGCAAGGGTGTGGCCAGGTGGCCACACCCTGTTGGTGGGTCTCTCTGGGGGTTTCTTCTGGCTTTATCCTTTGTTGGTTTTGTCGTTTGAGCTCCGGATTTTGACGAAATGGCCTTGGATTCTTGGCTTTGACCGATCGATTCTGAGAGGATTCTTCTCAACCGGTTTCAACCTCTTAATTTTGCCCTGATTTTATGTGTACGAATTAACTCTGATTTAATTCAGAATTCTGGTGGGCTTTTGGGCTCATTTCTCTTCATCTCCTTAAGGATTGGGCCTGCAAATAAATTAAACAAATAATTAGGACAATACAGGATTTTATTCTAAAATAAGTATGGAAATGTGACATTAAATATGCAACATTTAGCAACCAATCAATATCCCCAGACCCAAACTCATTATCTAAACCTAAATCCACAACCCAATATTTACCCCCTATATAATTATCTCCTAATCTAAACCTAACCCTAAACCTAATCTTCATCTCCCCCTCCCTGCCATGGTGCCGCCATGTCGCACCCTTCTCCCCCTCCACAGCCCTCACTTGGCCACGACCTCCACCTTGGCCAACACCCACCTTGGCCAACACCCACGACAGCCCTCTACCGAGACCACCCCCATAGCCGTGACCACCTCCTACTTCTCCCCCATGATGATCTACCCATAGCCCATGCCTCCTCTACCTCGCGGCAGCCCGAAGTCCTCTCCCGTTCTCCACGCGCGTAACCCCCATCACCTGGTTGTGCTCCTCCCTCTCTCAACCTCAGGTATTCTCTCTCTCTCTCTCTCTCTCTCTCTCTCTCTCTCTCTTTCTATGTTATGATGTGTGTTAGTGTAATATCCCCTAGTTAATAATATCGTATTATTATTTTAAATATTTTATCTCGCCTTACTTATCATTTTATTAATAAACTTGATTTATGAATTTCTATTATTACTTGTTTTTATTAAGAGTTATTACTATTAATTATTATTATTATTATTGTGTTGTTATGGTTAATTATTATTATTATCATTATTTTATGTGAGTTTTCCATAATTAATGAGTTATAAATTCTATTATTATTGTTGGTAATTGTTATTAGTAGTTGTTACAATTATTTCGTTGTGATTATTATTATATATGACTATTATTATTGTTATTATTACTAATTATTATTATTAAATATTGTTGATAATATTATTAGTATGTATTGTTATTGGTACATATTGATATTTTTATTATTATTGTTGTTGTTGTTGTTGTTGTTATTATTACTACTAGTATTGTTATATTTTCTCTTCCTTATTCCTAATCCCCATTAACCCATTACCTTAACCCAATACCCAAACCCATTATATTTTTACCATTTTCACCCTAATTAATTCTACCCTATATATATATCTCTCATATCTCCTAACTGTCACGCCCCGCTTCCTAAAATACAGGGAAACATAGTCGCGACGAGAGTCAACGACGTATATACGCAAGGAGAATACCCTATGTACACACGCTAAGCTTATAGTAACTCAGAACAAGCTTTAAATCTATACTATCATGAATCAACTCACTGCAATATCACATATAAGCATCCACGCATGATATCATATAAATAAAGAACTGGAATAAATGTTGAATCTGATATATAAGAATCAAGAAAAATACAGAAATAGGAATAAGAGGAGAAAAGAATACCAGAATCAAATAGGGAGCCACGCAACATGCACGGGCTTATCGAACACCTGATCACTGAAATAAAGCATATCCAATACCTAGACGTGCAAATCCAGGGTCGTCAGAAGCGACCTAATGAGTGTATATGAAAAGAAAAATGCTCGTGCATATAAACAACGTGTACAATAACATGATAAACTGGAAATAAAAGATAACTGAATATTCAATATCTTGAACAGAAAGCAAACAAATCAGTCAGTACAAAATCAGATGTCCAAATCAGGTCATGCGTACAGTCAGGTATCTATCATTATATATATATATACACACACATATATATATACACACACACACACACACATACATATATCTATGTACATACATATATGTATATACATACATATACATATATGTATGTATATATATGTATGTATATACATATATGTATATATATATGTGTACAGTCAGGTAATTACAGTCAGTCGCAACACACTATGACAGTTCATTATTATTTATTATGTCAGCGAACACCAATTGCCACATGCAGAAGACGCATCCCATACTATGCCTATAACACATGTCAATCGAGGTTAAGTTATTGAAACTGATTGGTTGGAAATATTGTCCATGCTTTAGGTGGGTCCCGTACATACCCGGAACCACGACCCTAGATACTAAGTAATAATAATAGTAGTAATATCTGATGGATGTCAGTCATCCCCGGAAACCCTGCAGTGGAACCATAATTTCAGCTGCGCAAGTTGTCTCCTCCATCAATTTCTCCAATCCCAGTGTAAGCTGTCTTTTATATTATTATTTAATTCAGTTTAATCAGTCATTATCCATGTTACCTAGAATACTGGGATGTTGCGGTGATAGTAACAGTAACAGTACAGTAACGGTAATAGTATACACAGTGAACAGGAACAATAACAGTGGACAGTATCAGTGATGGTGTATACAATGAATAGAGCTGTACTAGTGTTACAGTCTAATGATACTTTTTCAGTACTTTCAATGACAAGAATTAATACAGTAACATATCCTGCACAGTCTAGTCGATGCACAAATTCATAAAAATTGATCATAATACCACCCACTCAATAGTCATCGTGATCATCAATTCCGATTGTCAATAGTCATCACGGACATCAACTACTTAAGTTTGTATCCGATGTCGTAAACCATAAGTCCATTAAATCAAAAATCAGTTCTCTCTCATCCTATCAATCAACTCTGATCCTCTAAGTCACCAGTAACAGAGTCAAATAGTAAATGCTATCAAACTCTGAATATATTTCATCACCGATATCAATGAATTCACTCTCACAATAATTCTATCTCTATAACTGAATAACTAGAAATCCATCATGAATGGCACTCTGCTAATATCCCTGAGATCGACTAAAACAATAAATACCGAGATCACAAGTAATGAATGAAACATTCTCAAAAACCAAATTTATCCAACTGTAATCAAGATCATGATTAAGGAGTGCAACATCTTCGATTAATATGACATCTCGATCATCTCTATATCTAATATCCAATGTTGATAAGATCATCAGTACTCAATCAATATATTCAAGGTAAATCCGAAAGTCCTTGTTTCAATAATCTAAAACCAAGATCACGTTACATATCAATATCAAAGGTAAGCTATACTCACACACCTGGTGACAATCTAACAAGATTAATCTCCTCTATAAACTGATCAAGTTCCAATGTAAAATGTATCACAGGTCAACTCCAACTCTAATTAAGTCAATGCCAATCCAAGTATCGGTAAATCAGTTTATTAGTAAAGCTGTCATATCTAATACCTCCTCAATATCCAAAGGAGTTCTAGTTGGGATAATTACCAACAATTGTTGATATGCATAAGATATGTCCTCTATCCTCAAATATAAAGTAGATCAACTAATCAGTAGATCCAATTAAGTCACAGCCCAGGGTATCCAATACTAGGCCTAAGCCAACAATGACAACTACCAACACATGAAATGACGTTGATAATCTCTCAAATCAACAAAATTAATAAAGTGAACATTCACTAATGTCTCATAAAGTTATACAGGTAATCAAACTGGTAAAATAAAGCATATAGTCATATGTAATAATACAATAACATATAAACACTACTGGCAATGGTAAATAGAGAAAATGATACAAGGGCAAACACTCACATGAAGTGATGCGGTTTTAGAACCGAATCGCCGTCTAGTCTTCACTACATGAATTGGTACGAATCTTCAAATCATCTCATGGATCCTTCTTCAAATTGCCTGTCTATCGGGTCCGCAACGGGCATAACTCCGAATCTCCTAACCGAGTTCGAATCGCACGAATGAGTCCAAAATGCTGTAACACGCAACCGAACATACAAATAAATATAAATATACACTTAACACCCACCCGTGCACACACCCACGTACATACGTATATACGGGTATAAACATACATACCTACACACTAATAATCATGCATACAAACACATAAATATACTTATATAATACATTATATATATAAATACACATCCGTTCAACACACACTCACACATACTCATAAACTCACACACGCACACATTCAGTCACAAACCCTGAACACACACGCACAAAAAATCCCACAACACATAACTACACACACATTTACATATTATTACATATGTACCCCTATCATACTAATTCAAGGCATAAAAAATGTACAGAGAGGGAAAAAGACTCACAACCATGGGGGAGAGGCTTGCGGCGCTCCGACGGAGGCGGCGGAGGCCGCAGAGGAGGTCGACAGATAGAGGATCTCGCCGGGAAGTGCGCAGGTGCGTTCGCGCTCGCCGGTGGCGACCCACGGAGAGACGGAAGATGGCTTCGTAGAATATGAATGATGCCTTAACGCTGTCATGGCCTGCTTGTATTTGGCAGTATGGGGATGTTGCTTAGGGGGCTTGGTTACCACGAAGGAGGTTTGTAACACCCTGTTCCTGGAATACATACTTGATACGTATTTTGACTTTTCGATCATATTTCTTTGATTTAGTTTTGTATTTATTTTGTTTTATGATTATTTGTGTGATTATTTTGTATTGGATCTGGATTCGTGGACTCGGAGTCAGCCCTAGTCTGAACCGGGAACCCGATCCTAGTGTATCGCTTGATTTGGTCTTTTCGGTAGTCAGATTTGACCGATTTCAGTTTCAAACATCATTTTTCAATATTTTATATTTTTCATGATTTTTTGAAAATTTTCAAAATTATTTACAAAATCTTCAAAACCGGTGCGATCCGTATCGCTGGCTGATTCCCGCATTTTTATTTTTCAAATGGAGTTGAATTTTAAGAAACATCATTCACATTATTTCTTAGAATCTCATTCTCTATCTAAATACATTTTTTGAAATTTTTCTAAATTTATCAAAATTTGACCGATTTTAGTATCTACCCGTATCGCCGGAAGATTCCAGGACTTTTAATTTGAAAATCAGATTAAATTTCTCGAATCTAATTTCACCAGGTAGCATAAAATAATAGTTTCTATTTTTGAGAATTTTTCGGAGCGTTTCTGAAACAGTCGAATTTTACCCTATTTAAATAATATTATTTTCCCTTCTTTTCTTTTCTTGCTTTTTTCTTCTCCACTCCTCTACTTTATACTCCCAGGTTATCCCATTGATTTAATTATTTAATAATATATTTATTTATAAAATCTCTCTTATTTTCTTTTTCTTATTTTCCTTTTCCCTTCTTTTCTTTTCTTTCTTTTTCTTCTCCCCTACTTGCTCCATGTCCTGCTCCCATGCCGACCCATGCCCTGCAATGGTAGCAGCCCAGCTGCAACCAGCCCCTCTTCCCCCCATTCCTCCTCCCATACTCCCCCTCTCCCTTGCTTTCTTTTTATTTTCCTTCATTTCTTTCTTCCCATTCTTTCTCCATTTCTCCATCTCCTTCTTCATCTCTCCCACCAACTCCCCTCAACCGCCGCCTCCACCACCAGAGCCGCCAGCACCGTCTCCCCTAGCTGCCGGCGCCGTCCTGCAATCTCCCCACTTTCCTTTCCCACTTCCCTCCTCTCCAAATTCCATCCCCTTTTCTCCAATTTCAACAAAACCCATCACTCCACCATCTTCTTCTTCTCCAAAATTCTCCATCAATCCCACCAATTCCTCCACTTCCACCACCGCACCACCATCTCCTCCTCCTCCAACTCTTCAACACCATCATCAACCACCACAACCACCACCACCACCATCAACCACCACCACCACCACCAATACCTACAACAAACAACAGCAACAACAACCAACCAACCACCCACCCCTCCCCCGGGCCTAAGGCCGCGCCGCCCCCTTTCTCCGACAGCGCTGCCGCCACCAACAGGTCGCCGGCCAACCCCCCTCTCCCCTTCTTTCTTTTCTTTCTTTTCCTTCTTTCCTTTCTTTCTTTCTTTCTTTCTTTTCCTTCTTTCCTTTCTTTCCTTTTCTTCTTTCTTTTATTCCTTTCCACTTCTACCCCCTCTTTAATCCCCTAATTATCTCTCTATATTTCTAGCATACTCCTCTTCTTTATCTCTTTCATTCTTTCCTCTTTCCACTTTTTCTTTTTTTCCTCTTTTAAAAACACTTCCAACAAACACGTTCTCTCTCTCTCTCCCTCTCTCTAACTAATCCTCTCTCTCTCCTATCTCATTCTCCCTAATATATATATATATATAATATATATATATATATTTATATATATTATGTATATTTTATATGGATTATTAGTGAGTACATTTTTATGGTGTTCCGAAATTTTTCGCCGTTTGTCGGGGATTTAGGCGAGTACATTTCCTGTGTTGCTTCATGCTTTGTTATCATTTCATACCTAGTGATTACTATTTTAACGTTTATTGCATGATATATTGACATATTATTTGATACCTGATACCTGACACCTGTATCTGACACCGGTACTTGACATGTTATTACTTGACATCTGATGCCTGACACTTGATATCTGACACCAGTACTTGACATGTTATCACTTGACACCTGATACTTGACACTTGATATCTGACACTGGTACTTGACATGTTCTTACTTGACACCTGATACTTTACACTTGATATTTGACACCGGTACTTGACATGTTATTACTTGACACCTGTAACGCCCTGATCCCATGGATACGGAGACATTATGGCGATGTACATACGCAGGGCGGAGATACCCTCACGTACGTACGCTAAGCCTCAGTACAGGAAATAGCCTCTCTATATATAAGAGTTCCAACATTAATTAAGTACAAGAATACCTGCAGAAAGAGGTTAGTGATCATAACAGATATGAAAATAGGGCTAAATAAGATAACAGAAATAAATCACAAAGATACCTATGAATGGTTTCGATGATGAGTCTCCTATGAGAATCCAATGCAATATCTGCCAATACGATATCTGAGATCTCCATCCTGGGCACACAAACCCAGGGTCATCAGAAAATGACCTAGTGAGTGATAAAATGAAGGAAGCAATAATATATACTATAGTAATATAGGCATGATAATAATATATAATACATGATTCTGTAACAGTGATACCATATAGTAGGCATATAATAAGCAGTAGAAATATAAACATGTCATATTTTAATACCATCACTACCTAGCATGTTATCATCGAGTCATGTCTACAGTAATATCCAGTTTTATATAATAAATATTGTTGTATAGTGATGACGTGATGGAAATGAACATGCAGAGGTGCATATGCAACATAACCATAATACTGTGTTGGGCATATACAGTAATGATGTCTGCAAGGTACACAGAAAGAAGAATATATGCAATGCCTAGTATACATATACATGAGTAGTGTGCCACCACAGAAAGTGTAACATGTACCAGGTAAGGTAACAAAGTATACAGGTAACATGATAGCGGATAAATTATCAGGAATATTAATAGGGAAAAACGCACAGGAATATACATGTATCAGACAAGTCAGGTTATTTATACAATAATAACAATTAGTACTACCTGATATTTTAATCAATCTCTTCTAGTGTCCCATACCACTGGCAGTTCATACTGGAGCCCGCACTCCAGTCGAACCCATCCGGACATGGTATACGGGTACCATTATCCAAACGAGAGTGACCAAATAACAAGTGTTCCTGTCGTCATTATTATTTATACTGTTTTATTATGTTAATTGAAAACCCAATGGTTAAAGAGCTCTTATTGGGTAGGTGTATCCTGTGCATACCCGGGATCACAGTCTTAAACAGACCCCTGACTGCTGAGACCAGGGCCAGCCCGCTAAGGCTGTAACTTGTAACGGGAACTCAATGAGCTAAAACAATAACGGAAATCGGGAGCTCATGAGCTATAACAAACGGTAGCCAGCACTATCCCGTCCCCTGCAGTGGGACAAACAATAGATCCAGACATCCACCCGACAAGATCTAGTCAGCAGTCAAGTCTTCCCCATATCCAAGTTCTCTTTATTATCTTTAACTATACAATATATCAGGAACAAGTACAGTACATGGTACACGTAACACGCTAACATGACATGAGCTCTGTTGATAGCATGAAACAAGATAATTGGAAAAGGGAAACAATAGATGTGGGATTTTAGAGGTGACCCCCGTGGCTTGGATCCACGTGGCACTTAGTTCCACACATCGCATATCAACAGCTAACGTATCCAGTAACGGGAATATCAGTAACAGGAAACAATCATGCAACAGGAATACATAAATATACATGCAACAATAAGGCATGCAATATGAACGGTGATCCATCTGACATGAATATAGAAGCAATACATGCATGTGTAACAGTGATGTGTAAACATGATATAACTGTGTACCAAGCATCCATATAACAATGAGAACAATATATGAAATGACGTTATTCCGTGAATTGGTGTATCTGTGTACAAGTGGGACATGAATCAGAACTAATAGTATACAAGGTAGCCATGTAACAGTCTCCAGTATGGTAACATATTCGTGTATCAGTGAGTCAATAACATGCAATAACAGTGTCGGTGTATCAGTATCTGTGACTAACAATATCTTGTAATGGGTATATAGAAAATACAATATCCAATGTACTAGAATGTTCGAGTAACGATTACGGGTACATGTAGTAACGGTATCTAGTGTGAGTCAGGTAGCAGTGATCATATCATAGAATCGAGAGTATCAGATGTCTTAGTTAATTTACTTAGTCAAGGTAAGAAGAATCATGCCTAGTCTCATATTCTATTTAATTCTATTTACAATGATATTCTGATATTTACTATTTATTAAATAGTGATTAACCGCTAAACACGACTTATGTTATAAAGCAACCAACCAATTTAATGAAATATGATATAATTTATAAAATAAAAACACTCACAAACTAGCCATGAGAAGGTAGCTCTCTTTTTCACGATCGCAACGATTCCAGAATCGTCCAAATCGGAGTCTGGATGCTCCAGATATCGCCCGAAAACTAAAAATAAGAAAATATGGGTTAAATATGTAATAGATGAGGTTCAAAATGTAATACATATTATTTAGCAGGGGGTTTTATGGAATATGACCTTTATTGGGTTTTGGATGCGGGTTTGGTAAGATAACGGGTCGGGTTTGGATCTGCTAACCCAAACCCATAACTTAAGTGGTTGGGTTAATGGTTTATGGGTTTGGGTTTTGGGTTTAGTGGGTTAATGGGTGTATAGGGTTTATGGGTTTGTTGGGTTTTAACCCATTAAGAGAGGGGGGAAGACAGCAGGAGAGAGAGGGGGCACAGGGGCTGGCGATGGCCCAGAGAACGCGAGAGAGAGGGAGACAGAAAGAGATGGAGAGGTAGAGAGAAGAAGAAGAAAAATAGAAGAAGAAGGAGAAGAAAAAGAACAAGAAGAAGAAAGAAGAAGGAGAGGAAAAGAGTGGCCCTGGGGGGCGCGCGGCCAAGGGCGCCGACCACCGGTGGCGCGCCGACCATGGTGCTCCCCCCGCAACAGAGAGAGAGAGGTATACGTGTGTGTGAGAGAGAGTGTGTGAGAAAAAGAGGGAGAGAGATTTGGGGGGATAGAGAGCTTGAGAGAGAGGAATGTGAGAGGGGTTTTATTTAGATGAGAGAGAAAGAGAGGCGGTGGACATAAGGCAGTAGGGAGAAAAGTCCAGAGAAATGGAGAAGAAGAGGGAAAAAGAAAAGAGAAAAAGATTTTATATTATTTAATTAATATTATTTTATTCGGTAGCTAACTCTGAACGGTTCCCAAAAATTACAAAAAGTAGAGTATATGATCCTGAGACATAATATGAAAACAGTTTTAAGAAATTCAGCCTGATTTGCAAATTAAAAATCTTGGAAGATTTCACCAGTACTGGGCGACACCGGATCGGCCCGAATTTTGATAAATTCAGAAAAATCTCCAAAAAACCCCTAATATAGAAAATATGATTCTAAGACACAATATGAAAGCAGATTCCCAAACTACAACTCTATTTGTGAATTAATAAACGTAGAACCGATTATCAGTATCGGTCGACACCGACTACGAAGAATTTTCAAAATGTTCCAGAAAAATTCCAGAAAAATCTAAAATATTAGAAAATAATATTTGAATCTGAAATTGGCTGAATCTGACTAGTAGGAAGGTCAAATAAACTTTGTACGCCATATCGAGTACTGGATACGTACATTAAGAATCGAGGGGTTACACTACCTGATACCTGACACGTTATATCTGACACTGATATTTGACATGTTATCACTTGACACCTGATACCTGACACCTGATGTATGACACTTGACAATTGACATGCTATCACTTACTTGACATGCTTTCACATAGTACTAGTACACTTGACCTAATATTGTGACACCTGACTGGATACTTATACCTGACACCTGTATTGCATATTCATGATTATCACTTTTATGGGGACTTGGCATGATTATTATACTGTTATCAGACCTCTGGTACTCCTGAACTCCTGTGCTCCTGTATTCGTGTATTCCTAAACTCCTGTAACAGGGAGACTCCTGATATTATTCTCCTGATGCCATACTCCTATTGATCCCCGTAATTGACCAATCATGGACGTTGGATTACTTATTCACTGTGGACATTATTATTGGGCTATATATATAATAAAGTACTCAATTTATACTTGGGTGGGGGAAACTGGTGGATACCGGTATGATGTCATATTTATAATGGTGATATATCTGAAGTGTCGTGTGGGGCGTGTAATGATAAGTCCCCATAAGTAGTAGCCTGATATCTGAAGTGTCGTGTGGGGCGCGTAATGATAGGTCTCCGGAAGTAGTAGCCTGTACTCCTGAGCCTAGTCCCGGGTAGAGACGGGACCGGACCCAGTATAAATATGAGCCATCAGATTTATCAGTTTCTAAATAATAACTCGTCTTATTCATAAGTGGATGTATGTGTACCAGTAACACATACCTAAGCATATGGATCAAATGAATAACATAAGAATTTATAACCAAACAGTAATAATATTAGGAACGTGTGATATTTGGTTTCTTCTTTGTTCGGGTCCTGGTACTCACATATCAGACCCGAGTAAGTTCTACTAGAGTGCGAACTCTGGTATGAACTATCAGTGATGTGAGGCACTGGTAGGGAGGTGATTGAAATATTAAACGGTACTAATTATTATTATTGAAAACTTAAAATGAAACACATTCAAATTCTCCAGTTATAGTGATAAATCATTTAATTAGGTGGTATACTCTCAGTTGGCACCCTACTTTATGACATATGATCCCTGTGATATAATGATTACTACAGACACATTCTAGTTCTGTTGCTCTGAGGGCAACTCAAGTTGTATGAACTCAGATAATGGTGACATCGGATATGTGGTGTATATAGATGAGGATTTCCTTATTTGGATTATCCCCTTGACATATCTATCCTGTGAATTCATAATCTGAGCTTGTACAACTAGTTTTGTCCATACTTGTATTTATCGCATGTTTAATGTTTTTATCTCATGTTTATGTGTACATATGCTCTCGACATTATTTTCTATCATGCTGTCTGATTCCGACTTATTGATATACATGTATTTACTTCATTTGGTATTTACTGTCGTTCCTTTAATTTCCTTTATGTTACATGTCATTGCCTGTACCTATATGTTCTGAACCACATCACTTGATCGTGTACACGTGTGTCTGATATGCATGCCACTTGGCTTTATCATATGTACTCGCGAGTTGCATCTGACAATCCTGGATCCTCATGTCCAGATCTTAGAGTTCAGATCATGGTGGCCTTGTTGTAGTTGATCAGAGTGCGCAGCGGATCCTTCCATGGTGATCAAAGTGCAGCAGAAGCTTGGACATCACCGTAGCTCTCCCTCCCAGCTCCTCGCCTGATTGGCTCTCGAGACTCCTCTTGCTGCTCGTGAGCACCTCTCAGCTTTTATTATGTCTCTTTGTAAATCATACTTTTGTATTTTCTGGTGATGTAATATTCCTGTAATATTGTATCACTCTCTGGGGCCGTTTGTTTCGCGTAAAACTCTGTAATTCGTAAATGACCTACTACCAGTTACAACTACGGCGTTTGTTTGGACCGTAATTCGTAAAAGACTTACGTAACTCAACTAACACTCACTTGCAACCCAGTTACCACTCACTTACAGCCCAGTTACAGTTAATTTTGTGGTCATACAAATTTGTAATATTTTTTTATATTAATATTAAAATTTTTTAATATTTAACTTTTTTAATATTTATTTGCAGTATTAAAACTTTTAAATTCACCAAATAATTAATTTTGTGGTCAACTTTTTCACTTACGACTTATACATTACGACAACCAAACACCGTAAAGTACAATACACTTTCCCACTTTACAATTATATTACCAACCAAACACTGTAAAATTTATATACATGTAACTCATTTACAATTGTAAAAGACTTTACCAATTACAACTACGAATTACGGCCAGTTACGACAACCAAACAGACCCTCTGTGATAACCATGTACTTGTACTTTTCTGTTGGAATGTATATTACCACTGTGCTTCCGTACTCTGATTCTTACTTATACTGATACTTAGCATATATACGTGAGGGTATTTCTGACCTGCGTATATACGTCGCAGTGACGTCTCCGTACTCGTGGGGTCGGGGCGTCACAGGGTGGTATCAGAGCCTAGGCTCTCACATCTTCAGTACAACCAGTCGGAAAATTAATGGTAAAGAAATTTGCAACTGGAATGCATGAGTCGTGGTTATACAATCCAACTATAAGTAGAAAGTTAATTATTCCCTCTTGATCGTCCTTCCCTTGATTCTTGAATCTCTTCCATCCTTTTTCATTTCCAATTCCCATCGTCCTTATACCAACTTAAGATATGGGTAGACTGATGGGGTGGCGGCAAAATAGATGTGGTTCACAATCATTATGTTCTGGTATTCTTTGACTCTGGTACATCGCCTTATCTTATATTGGTTAGTTCTTCGGCCTCGCATTCTATTCTTGTATGTACGGACGCATCATGGAGGAATAAGTACAAAAAGTGGAGTAGTCATCACTTATATAATCAAATAGACTGTACCATTACATGAGGAGTGATGGTATGAAAAAGTATTTCAGATTCAGGACTTCTGCCAGACAGAGTTATGATATTTTCTATCTTTATCATTCAAGTAGCGATCATGATTTCTTCTACCATGTTCATGGAACTCGGGTATTCTCAGAACTGATATGCAATCAGGTTATTATTCAGAAGACAGCACCGGGACTCGTTTCGGTTATTATGAATTCTTGGTCGTGTTCTCAGAGGACCAACTCCTAGCAGTCTTTATTCATTTGGTCGACCATGGGTTCCACTAGCCTCGCCAAGCGAGGGTCGTGTTCTAGTCACCCATGGACCTAACCGGGTGTGGGCTTCGCTGCACCCTGGTGCTTAGCATTTAGCGCTGTGTTACGCGCTGGCTTCGCCGCGTGAGCTCCGCCAAGTGCGAGCCTCGCAGAGCGTTAGCTCCGCTGCACCCTAATGCTTAACGCCTGTGTTGTGTTACGCAATGGCCTCACCTAGGCTTGGTTTCGTCCGTGGCTAGTCCCTTCAGTGCTTAGCACTCTAGCCCGTTCCTCGGATTTCCTCTGCCTAGCGTGTTTTCATGGATCCGACGAACATGGTTTTCTCGTTGTATCTGAGCTATCGCCATGATCCCCATGAACGATCCACTCGACCAATCTTGCAGGGCCCAGATATCTTCTACATGTTTCATCTGCAGTCGGGTTACATTCTGAAGTCAGTATTCAGAATTCTCCATGGTTATTCTATATCCTTGGCAGAGATTGCAATGCCCAGTATTCAGAAATTCTTAATTATTGGTCTTCTTTATTTATGCTCAGTATTATCAAGGTTTTCTTTATCTTTGGTATTCTGGTCTATTCTTAGAGAAGTAGTATATATTCAGCATCGGTAATTCTACTACAGACTCTTTGTCAAGGACAACCTCATGCCATGTAGGGTTTTATATTATATTATAGATTTCAGCACTATGGATTTCTAGGAATTTCATCAGCTTTGCTTCACAGTCTGAAAGAAGTATTATTAATTATCTCACCAAGTCAGCTCACTTTATATTATTCAGAATGGGTCAGTCTTCTGAAGTTCTATCAGTATTCTTTTATCAACAGATATCAGGTCAGTATTATTATAGCACCGTCAGAGGATATATACGGCAGAAGCGCAAAAATGTCTAAGTCCTGAGTTTAGCGTTCAGTCGATTTGTGAAAATTGCCCTCAATTATTCATATCTTGATTGGTATCATCCTCATTCCTATCATTTATGTGTTCATCTTCCCCTTAACAAAATTTTGAGGACGAAATTTTTGTAAGGTGGATTGAATGTAACACCCCGTTCCTGGAATACATACTTAGATACGTATTCTGACTTTTCGATCATATTTCTTTGATTTGGTTTTGTATTTATTTTTTTTATGATTATTTGTGTGATTGTTTTGTATTGGATCTGGATTCGTGGACTCAGAGTCAGCCCTAGTCTAAATTGGGAACCCGATCATAGTGTATCATTTTTTTGATAGTCAGATTTGACCGATTTTAGTCTTAAATATCGTTTTCTAATATTTTAAATTTTTCATGATTTTTTGGAATCTTTTAGAATTATTTGCAAAATCTTCAAAACCGGTGTCGATTGGTATCGCTGACTGATTCCCGGATTTTTAGTTTTCAGATGGAGTTGAATTTTTAGAAATGGCTTTCACATTACTTCTTAGAATCTCATTATCTATCTAAATATATTTTTTAGAATTTTTCTGAATTTATCAAAATTTTACCGATTTTGGTGTCGACCGGTGTCGCCGGAAGATTGCAGGACTTTTAATTTAAAAACCAGATTGATTTTCTCGAATCCAATTTCATCAGGTATCTTAAAATAATATTTTCTTTTTTTGAGAATTTTTCGGAGCGTTTCTGAAACAGTCAAATTTTACCCTATTTAAATAATAATATTATTTTCCCTTCTTTTCTTTTCTTTCTTTTTCCTTCTCCACTCCTCTACTTTATACCCCCAAGGTTATCCCATCAATTTAATTATTTAATAATATATTTATTTATAAATTTTTTCTTATTTTTTTCCTTTTCCTTATTTTTCCTCTTCCCTTCTTTTCTTTTCTTTCTTTTTCTTCTTTTTCTTCTCCCCTACTTGCTCCATGCCCTGCACCCATATCGACCCATGCCCTGTAACGGCAGCATCCCAACTGCAACCAACTGATCTCCCCCCATTCCTCCTTCCATACTGCCCCTCCCCCTCTCTTTCTTTTTATTTTCCTTCCTTTCTTTCTTTCTTCCCATTCTTTCTTCATTTCTCCATCTCCTTCTTCATCTCTCCCACCAACTCCCCTCAAGCGCCACCTCCACCATCAGGGCCGCTGGCGTCGCCGCCCCTAGCCGCCGGCACCGCCCCCCCAACCTCCCCACTTCCCTTCCCCACTCCCTCCTCTCCAAATTCCATCTCCTTTTCTCTAATTTCAACAAAACCCATCACTCCACCATCTTCTTCTTCTCCAAAATTCTCCATCAATCCCACAAATTCCTCCACTTCCACCACCACACCACCATCTCCTCCTCCTCCTCCAACTCCCCAACACCACCACTAACACCACCTCCATCAACCACCACCACCACCAACACCTACAACAAACAACAACAACAACCAACCAACCAACCACCCCTCCCCCGGGCCCAAGGCCGTGCTGTCCCCTTCTCCGGCAGCGCCGCCGCTGTCCCCCGGCCGCCGGCCAGCCCCCCTCTCCCCTTCTTTCCTTTCCTTTCCTTTTTTCCTTCTTTCCTTTCTTTCTTTCTTTTCCTTCTTTCCTTTCTTTCATTTTCTTCTTTCTTTCTTTTATTCCTTTTCACTTTTACCCCCTCTTTAATCCCCTAATTACCTCTCTATATTTCCAGCATACCCCTCTTCTTTATCTCTTTCTTTTTTTCTTTCCTCTTTCCACTTTTTCTTTTTTTTCTCTTTCAAAAACACTTCCAACAAACACTTTCTCTCGCTCTCTCCCTCTCTCTAACTAGTCCTCTCTCTCTCTCTCCCCCCTATCCATTCTCCCTAATATATATATATATATATTATGTATATTTTATATGGATTAGTAGTGCATACATGTTTATGGTGTTCCGGGATTTTTTGCCGTTTGTTGGTGATTTAGGCGAGTACATTTCTTGTGTTGCTTCATGCTTTGATATCATCATTTCATACCTAGTGATTGCTATTTTAACGTCTATTATATGATATATTGACATGTTATTATTTGACACCTGATACCTGACACCTGATATCTGACATCGGTACTTGACATGTTATCATTTGACACCTGATACTTGACACTTGATATCTGACACCGGTACTTGACATGTTATTACTTGACACTTGATACTTGACACTTGATATTTGACACTGGTACTTGACATGTTATTACTTGACACCTGATACCTGACACGTGATATCTAACAACGGTACTTGACATGTTATCACTTGACACCTGATACCTGACACCTGATATATGACACTTGACAATTGACATGCTATCACTTGACATGCTTTCACATGGTACTGTTGGCCCAGAGGCCTTCCACTCTAGTTTTGATGATGATTAACTCATGTAGTTATGTTTACTAATAATCTTGTGATTTTAGTTTCAGATCATTAATCAAGATATTAGTTGGTGATTGCTTCAACAAGATGGTTTTGAAGCCTTTCACATGGTGATTCCAGAGCCCGAGCATCAAGATCATACTCTGCCTTGCTCGTGGATTACGTTTTGGATCGGGTCGACTTGAAGATGGAAGATCGTCAAGAAAACTTAGGTATCCTAGTGTTTAGTGTGTTCTAGATCCATGTGTAAAGATAAGGATAGTTGATATGCTCAAGTGCACAACACACACGTGAAATCACCTAGAGGGGGGGTGAATAGGTGATGGCTATAAAAAATGACAATTATGCGGAATTTAAAACTATTTAAATGAAGAACACAATTAAACTACTTGCAAGTAATTAAACAATATAAAGGAGCAAGTAAAAGAGAGATAGAGTTTAGAGAAATTTGGACAATCGCAAACACAAGGAATTTTTCCGAGGTTCGAGCCACGCTCTACATCCCCGCCTTCACACTTGAAGGATTTCCACTATTGGTGATCCCACTGGATCCTCAATACAAGGACACACTTGTCCTATCTCTCGGTGTCGCTACAACACTTTGAAGCACACCCGCTCGCTTGAGGCCGATGCCTCTACAACTTCTCAAATGAAGAAAAAGTTGATCACACTTGATCAAAAGGCTCACTTTGCACAATCCTATAACCAATATGAAAGAGATGATATTTGAGATTGTATAGTGCAAAAGACTAGAGAGAAGTAGAGAGGATTGCTTCAAGAAGGTGTTGGAAATTGTGGCTTTGATGAAAATCTTTTCTAAAATGCTAAGCTTTTGAAAACTTGAATTTTTATTTGTAAATCTTGTGTCTAATCATGTTGAAGTGACCCACTATTTATAGTGAAAGAAAAGCAGAGTATACAGCTCAAAAGATTCGTTGGGGTGAATCCCAACAAAAATCTGACCAGAAAAATAGAGCTGTTGGAGTCTGTCAGAACTTCTGACAGCTAACGGTCGACCGGGCCGATCGACCGCCAACGGTCATAAATCCGACCGTTGGGGAGGTCCGTCGACTGAGAGGCCGACCGAGACAAAATCCAGAGAGCAACTCTCTCTGTCGGTCGGCCGTTGCGGTCGGCCGAAGAAAAACAGAGAGCAAACCAAGTTTGCTCGGTCGGCCGCTCGGTCGGCCGACGTGCACACATGCACAGCGTGCACGTCGGTCGGCTGGGTCGGTCGACCGGACTCTGCCAGAACTCTTTTCCAGAGTCTGCTAAAGAGAGAAGGGAATTTTGGTTAAAAACATTTTTGTTAAGGATTTATAAAACAAGGTTCTAGGACTTATAAAACTCAGAGTGTGATCATAGATCAACACCCAAACATGTTAGAACTTTATTTGATGAAAATCCTTTTTGGTAAAATGAAAAATGATTTTTCTAAAAACTGATTTTTCCAAACATGGTTTTTCCAAAAAAAACTAAGTTAGAAATTTTGTTCTAAAAATTGTTTTGAAGTCATGAATCAATACTAGAAGTGTGTGTGTTACAATCCCAAATATTTTTCCTCTATCATCTAGGTTTTGACAAAATCATCTAAAATAAAAACTAAAAGAAAATTACAAATCTTGAGACTTCTTCTTGAATGATCCTTGAGCGCTTCTACTGTGCAAGGCTCGGGGATCCAAATACTTTGCGGCGTCCAAAAGCGTGAGTCTTGAGTTGGAGCCCTCAAATCAATAAATGTATTTTCCTGAAACTTATGAAAACAAGGTTGTTAAAAACATAACTAAATATGGTTTGTAATCATCAAAATGTCAGGCTAATGGCCTTTGGGCCAACAATCTCCCCCTTTTTGATGATGACAAAACATATATAGTTATCTCAAATATTTTGGGTGGAGACTTCAAGTGAAGCTCCCCCTCAACACATGCTATATAAAAAGAGATACTCAGGCATAAATAAAAAGCATATATAGTATATGGAAATGAAACACATGCCAATCAACCATGCATAAATACATATATGCAATGGATATCTAAAATAAAATGGATGCCATAAAAGAGTAACTCATGTCCATACAAAACATATAACCATAAACACATGTCCACACAATATATGTCCATAATAAAATAAAATACTACAACCCAAAATACACAAAAATACAATATAAAGTACTACAGCCCAAAGAGTCTCATAAATATCTCTCCCCCCTTTTGACATCATCAACAAAGGGGAAAATCACTCCTCATCATCAGAATTGTCCTCTTCAGACGAGTCGTCCTCATCTCCCGCAGCAACGTCCTCATCACCATCATGATCATCATCATCATCATCATCATCCTCCTCCTCAGAATCAATCGCAGCAACAACAGGCTGTGGTGCTGGAGGAGCGGTAGGAGGCCTGGTCAGAAATGGAGGGCCGGAGGAAGGAAGCGGTCGGGCATATGCCGTGGGATCCGGAGCTCGCATGTCGTACCTCACATAGAGTGCGCCAAATTGTGAATCCATGTAACGCATGGAATCAGCAAAGTAGCACATGTCATTGCGAAGATCATGGTAGCGAGTGGTCATCTCCTCACGATGTGCCGCAATCTCCGCAAATATCAGGGTGTGGTGCTGCTGGATCTCAACGGAAATCTGAGTATGATGCTCCTGTAACTGAGCTCGTAACTCAGAAGAAATGAAGGACTGGAGATCAGAGGGAATAGATGAACCCAGAGCAGAAGAAGACCCTGGAACCTGAGAAGTAGGAAGAATAGGCGGCTGCTGGGGAGCAGGATGACGTGTCCCAGCTTGCATCCTCTTCAGGAGAGAACTGTTCAAGTTCACAGATGGTTCTGTGGGTCTCAGAGAGGATAAATCAAAATCAAGTTGCCTCAGAAGATAGGAAATAATCATCCCATAAGGCAAGTGCCTAGTGGGGACAAGAACATGATCTGAGGTCATGTGGGAAATGATAAGCCTGGGGATGTTGACCCTAATGCCTCGCAGAAGGCAATAGACTAACAAAGGCACTGTACCCCTGGCATGACTGAATTCTCCTGATTTGGGCAGGAGGTTGTAAAAGATGATCTTAGCAAGAACCTGAGCAGTGAGAGTAAAGTACTTCACTTCTTCATTTCTCACTAGACCAGGGTTATCATCCCCATGAAGCAAGGTAGACGCGGTGAGCGCAGACTCACCGGTCGGATACTCAAAATCTTGAAGATCTAGAGAAAACACATCAACTCCCTCACAGGAGAGATGTAAAAGATCAGCAAACTCTTGGAGAGAGATGTCAATGTCTCTCCCAAGTACTCTAGATCTAACCATGTTACCCTCAAAGGATAGATTTGTGTAAAAATATGGAATGAGGGAGGTGTAAACAGGTTGCCTAATGGAAAGGAATTGATCAAGTGAATTATTCCTCAAAATGTGTGGTATGTTCAGGTGTTCAAAGTCTTTGAGAACCACACATCTACCAGAAATGATTATTTTCTCCGAAAGAAGAATATAGCAATATTCTGCTTGAGGAGAAACAAAGAGTGGTTTGGATTGAGTTGAAGGAGTAGGGGCTTTGGATTTACCCTTCTCCGTTCTAGATCTCTTAGGCATATTAGGCTAAAAATAGACCTAGGGCAAAATCCACACAATAAACAAGATAAATGGCTTGATCTAAACTAGATGAAAGCTAGACCTAGACTAGAATATGAAAGATAACAACTAAAGATGCAAGATCTAGGAAATAGAGGATTTTTACCTTAAATGATGGAGAACAAATGGTAAAAACCGAAAAATCCTTGAAATAGACGTAGATCCACGCCTGAAAGTGACGATCCAACAAATTTTTAAGGAGATTTGGGGTTGGATTTGAGGTGGAATGAGTTGGAAGAGGGATTTTAGGGTTTTTGGGAGAGAAGAGGTGAGAAGTCGGCGGAGGTAAATGAAAAAGAAATGAGATTAGGGCTTTAAATAGTGATGGGTAAAAAGCAGATTCCCGTCGCCCGGTCGACCGGTCCGGTCAACCGAAATTAACCGAGAGCAATTCCATCTCAGTCGGATGATCACCCCGGTCGGCTGGCAACAGAGGAAAAAAAATTCCTCCAGGCAAAGTCGGTCGACCGCTCCGGTCGGCCGATCTTGCCCAAAAACTGACAACAGCAAAACCTAGTTAAAAAAAATTTATCTTAATTTTAAATTAACAGTAAAGGTATATTTTCATTAAAAAGTTTTTAAACAAAATTTTTAATCATATTGGTCATAAAAAACAACAAAACTTTATACCTATTTTATTATTTATTTTATTTATAAATAAAGCCAAATTTTAGAGATGTTGAAGCCGAATACCCGGTGAAGGGTTCTGTACTTCTCCTCGAGATTCCTCTAGATATGAGTTGTGGCGCGCAATTGCCATCTCTATGTATTTGCTTTAAAAAGTTTTAAATAAATATTTAATTTAGTTTTGAAAAAATACATATACAATCAAATCTAGACATGTGGACATACAAGATTATATGTTAAAATAAAACAAAAACATACATATACGCATGATGGAAGTGCAGGTTTACTCTAACATATAACAACATGGTAAACTAGCAATCCTATGCATATATATATATATATATATATATATATATATATATATATATATATATATATATATATATATATATATATATATATATATATAAACAAATAAAACTTTTATGTGGAGAAATTACCAAACCGAGGGCATTCTCCAAAATAGGTGCCTCCATGATAGCGATGCAAGTGACGATATGTTCATTTAGCGTTGATGCATCCACCACCCGGGCACCGACTCCCCCTAAGTCTTGGAGGAACAAGACCCACCTGTATCAACTAAATTTGGTGTGTCTTTTGGTACCCATATCTTTTTGGGTCCTTTAGGGTTAGTACTTGGGCGAACCCAAACATGTTTATTTGACATGTTAAGCTTAGCAAAACAAAAATTTTCTAAATGGCCTTTGCGGCCATAATGAGTGTAAACATAAATCCTACCACTACCATACATGAATGCATGTTTATGTGTGTGTGCATGTTTCTGTGCATGTTGATGGTGAGTGTGTTTCCCTTGGGTTATTCCTTTGGGAAACCTAGATGCAAATTTGTTTAAATCAAAAGCACATTTCTTAAGAGTTGAGTCCAAAACATCAACTCGTTTTTGGATCTCAATAAATTCATTTTTATTGCATGAAGAAATGGGGGTTTTCCCTTTACAAGATATTTTATATTTTTCAAAATCAATTTTATATTTCTCAAAACCATTTTCTAAATTGTTTTTCTCTTTTACAACAATGTCAAATTTACTTTTCAAAGAGTCATTTTCCTTTTTCAATTTTCTATTTTGAGATTGTGAAATCTCATATCTATGTTGTAGCTCTTCGAAAAATTGTGCAAGTTCATCCATAGTTAATTCATCATCATCTATGGAGTTTTCAGGATATACCTTTGATGCATCCTCCCCATGTGCCATAAAGCACATGTGTGCGGCGTCGATCTCCTCTTCGGATTCCGACTCCGTGTCATCCCAAGTGGCCACCATAGCTTTCTTCTTCTTTGGCCCATTCTTTGAGGTTGTAGCTTGAAGAGCGGGGCAATCGGCGATGAGATGTCCGATCTTCTTGCAATGGAAGCACGGACCCGGCTCCTCTCTCTTTCTTTCGAATCTTCCTTGAGGTTTCCCTCTTCGGAAGTTGCTATGCCTCCCCTTCTTGTAAAACATCTTGCCCACCTTCCGGATGAGCATGGCAAAGTCCTCATCGTAGTCCTCCGATGAGTCCTCCTCGTCATGAGTGGATGGAGTGGCTTTGAAAGCGAGGGCTTTCTTCTTTGGCGCCTCCCTTTCTTCTCTAACTTTCATCTCCATCTCATGTGTTTTGAGATTGCCGATGAACCTAGAGAAGTCCATCTCCTCCCGATCGTTGAGCTCCTTGAGGGTTGTTGCCTTGACTTCCCAAGCTTTGGGAAGAGCTCGAATGACCTTCCGAATCTTTTGGTCATTGTCGATCGTGTCACCTAAAGAAGATAAAGCATTTGTTATTTTGGTGAAACGAGTGAGCATGTCATCAATGCATTCATTCTCAAGCATATAAAAGTTCTCATATTGAGAACGAAGCAAGTCAATCTTGGATCTTTTGACTTGGGACGTTCCCTCATGAGTCACAATCAAAACATTCCAAACCTCAAATGCCGATTTACAATTTATGATGCGTGAGAGGTCATCTTCATTTAAAGCTTGGGTTAATGAATATTGGGCTCTAGCATTAGCTTCATAGTCCTTGGTGGTGTCCTCGGACCATGATCTCTCATCGGTGAGAGGTTCTACAAATTCTTTGGTTATGGCCCTAGCTACTCTAACTCCTAGGGATTTAAGAAAGAGGTTCATCTTGACCTTCCAAATGGGGAAGTTCAAGCCATCAAATTTGGGTGGGGATTTGATGCTAGAAAAATCAGCTGATGCCATGAATACAAATATAGAATGCACAACAAATAAAAATGCACAAATAAATATAGCCAACTATAAGGATCTCCCTAAGGTGGTTAAATCAAGTGTAAGGGTTTGGCTCTGATACCAATTGAAATCACCTAGAGGGGGGGAGGGGTGAATAGGTGATGGCTATAAAAAATGACAATTATATGGAATTTAAAACTATTTAAATGAAGAACACAATTAAACTACTTGCAAGTAATTAAACAATATAAAGGAGCAAGTAAAAGAGAGATAGAGTTTAGAGAAATTTGGACAATCGCCAACACAAGGAATTTTTTCGAGGTTCGAGCCACGCTCTACGTCCCCGCCTTCACACTTGAAGGATTTCCACTATTGGTGATCCCACTGGATCCTCAATACAAGGACACACTTGTCCTATCTCTCGGTGTCGCTACAACACTTTGAAGCACACCCGCTCGCTTGAGGCCGATGCCTCTACAACTTCTCAAATAAAGAAAAAGTTGATCACACTTGATCAAAAGGCTCACTTTGTACAATCCTATAACCAATATGAAAGAGATGATACTTGGAATTGTATAGTGCAAAAGACTAGAGAGAAGTAGAGAGGATTGCTTCAAGAAGGTGTTGGAAATTGTGGCTTTGATGAAAATCTTTTCTAAAATGCTAAGCTTTTGAAAACTTGAATTTTTACTTGTAAATCTTGTGTCTAATCATGTTGAAGTGACCCACTATTTATAGTGGAAGAAAAACAGAGTATACAGCTCAAAAGAGTCGTTGGGGTGAATCCCAACAAAAATCTGACCAGAAAAATAGAGCTGTTGGAGTCTGTCAGAACTTCTGACAGCTAACGGTCGACTGGGCCGGTCGACCGCCAACGGTCATAAATCCTACCGTTGGGGAGGTCGGCCGACTGGGCGGCCGACCGAGACCAAATCCAGAGAGCAACTCTCTCTGTCGGTCGGCCGTTGCGGTCGGCCGAAGAAAAACAGAGAGCAAACCAAGTTTGCTCGGTCGGCCGACGTGCACACATGCACAGCGTGCACGTCGGTCGGCTGGGTCGGTCGACCGGACTCTGCCAGAACTCTTTTCCAGAGTCTGCTAAAGAGAGAAGGGAATTTTGGTTAAAAACATTTTGGTTAAGGATTTATAAAACAAGGTTCTAGGACTTATAAAACTCAGAGTGTGATCATAGATCAACACCCAAACATGTTAGAACTTTATTTGATGAAAATCCTTTTTGGTAAATGAAAAATGATTTTTCTAAAAACTGATTTTTCCAAACATGGTTTTTCCAAAATAACTAAGTTAGAAATTTTGTTCTAAAAATTATTTTGAAGTCATGAAGCAATACTAGAAGTGTGTGTGTGACAATCCCAAATATTTTTCCTCTATCATCTAGGTTTTGACAAAATCATCTAAAAATAAAAACTAAAAGAAAATTACAAATCTTGAGACTTCTTCTTGAATGATCCTTGAGCGCTTCTACTGTGCAAGGCTCGGGGATCCAAATACTTTGCGGCGTCCAAAAGCGTGAGTCTTGAGTTGGAGCCGTCAAATCAACAAATGTATTTTCCTGAAACTTATGAAAACAAGGTTGTTAAAAACATAACTAAATATGGTTTGTTATCATCAAAATATCGGGCTAATGGCCTTTGGGCCAACAACACGTTTTATGGATTTTAGTTTTCATGAATAGTTTAGATCAAAACAGGTCCGTGCACGTCTGGTCAGCTACTGGGCCGGTCGACGGGCGGTCGACCGGACAGAGAGCTTTGCTCTCTGTAAAATTGCGATCGACCGGGCGGTCGACCGGGATGCCCCAATGGTAATATTTATGACCGTTGGCGGTCGACCGGCCGGTCGACCGCCAGTTGTCTGGCTGTCAAAAACAGCCAAACGGCTAGTTTTTGGGAGAGGCTATTTAAGCCTCATCTCTTGGGGTTTTTGACAAGACTTTTGACAAGAAAAATATTTCCTATTCTCTGGTTTTTAAAACAAGTTTTCAAAGTGTTTAAGAGCTCAAAAGATCAATCTTTATTTGTTTTAGAGCTTTTGAAAAAATCAAAGAAAATAGAAATTTGGGAGATTTGTTTTGGTTCTTCATTTCTATCTTTTACAAGAGTTTTCCCAAGTATTTTTCTTGGAGTTTTTGTTTTTCAAACTCTAGTTTTTTCACACTTGAGCTATCATCTATCCTACTCTATTAGGATCATTGTTTTGTGGAAAAAGAGATTGTTTGAGGTTGTGGGAACCTCCAAGTTGTAAACCCTCATTGTATTTGTGTATCCCTCTTTGGTAGAGGTTGATTGGAGTGGTGGTTTGCTCCCTCTTTGGTAGAGGTTGAGATTGTGGTTTTCTCCCTCTAGTGAGAGGTGGAGTTTGGTTTGTATCCCTCTTCGGTAAAGGTGATTTGTGGTTGTTTGGCTACGGGCCTACCCCTCGGTTGTGAGGTGGTGTTTGAGAGAGGAGTTCGGTACTCCCGGTGTTGTACATATCCTCCTCGGTGGAGGTTCCCTCGGTGGGAGTCCTCGTTGGACAAGATAGTGGAATAGAAATCCTTCTCGGTGAAGGCGGGGACGTAGAGCTAGGGGCTCGAACCTCGAAACACATCTTTGTCTTTGTGTTTGATCCATTGACTCTCATCTCTCTCTCTTTATTTGTGTTGTGCATAGCATCATTCTTATTGTCATATCATTCATATCTTATTGCTTGCATTTGTGCCTTGCATCTTTTATATTGTCATATCTATTATATGCTTGGCTTGTGTTTGTGTGCCTCACTTGTACTTAACCACGAGAGCTTCATATAGCACCTCAACCCTTATCTAGGGGAATCAAGAGGAGTTAGTCCAGAGCCCTTCATGGGGAATTCGGCTACACTCGTTGGTTGTACTAAGTGTAGTTACAAATTGTTTTTAGCTTTCGCATTTAGTTTCTAGATTAGCCATATCACCTATTCACCCCCCTCTAGGTGATTTCAATTTGTATCAGAGCCTACGCTCCTGATACTTAGGTTTAACAACCTAGGAGTGAGATCCTGTTTGCTAATCTATCATTTGCATTTTGCTTGTTTGCACATATAGTTTACACCCATGGACTTCATGACCCCACCTATGTTTGATTCTTCCAACATTGTTGTTTGGAAGACTAAGATGTCCATTTACCTACAAACCCTAGGCTTGCATGTTTTCCTTGCCGCTACCAAGAAATGCTATCTTGATAATAGCAATCATATAGGGGCCAATGCACAAGCCCTTGAGGCTATTAGAAGCACGCTTTCAAAAGATTATCTTATGCTTGTTTCTAACCTTGATTCCGCTTTTGTAGTGTGGAACAAGTTGACAACCACCTCCACCTCCAAGCTTCAATTGCCTATCCAACCGGAGGAATCTAGTGGAGAATCCGAGTCACAATGCTATATGGTCCAAGGGAATGACTCCCTTGAGGTACACTCGGAAACTCAATTAGATATTGATGATGCTAGTTCTTCATGTGATGAGAATATTGATGCCCATGCTTTGAATGAAGAACTTTCTATTGTGTGAAAAATTAATAGAAAAATATAACATTTTGAAAAAGAAGAGTTTTGAACTTAATAAAGAAAATAAGGTTTTATGTTCAAAACTTGACATGTGTTTGCAAGAAAAGGTGGAGATTTCAAATGAGAGGGATTCATTGAAATCTCAACTAGATCTTGTTTTAAAAGAAAATGAATTTTTGAAAAGTAAAAATGATTGCAATAATATTTTGAAGAAAAATGAAAAATTGTCTTCAAAAGTTGGTTTTGTTTTAAAAGAAAATAATTCTTTGAAAAAAAATTGCTTCAATTTCAAAGGATTTGGATGTTTGTTTAAAGAAAAATGATTCTTTGCAAAATAATATTGATTCTCATGTTTGCCATGCTAGGGTAGTTCCATCTAGATCACCCATTGCATGTACCATTTCTTCTTTGATTAAAAATGATATAAATATTTTAAAGAAGAATATGGATTGTTTGGGCTCCACTTTGAGCCATTGTGTTTCTAGTCATACACGCTTGGAATCCTTGGTTCGAAAGAAACAAGTTCCATCTATGCATGCACACCATACACGGCATACACATGCTACCCACGGCCACCTCCATCACACCATGTATGCTCATGTGTACACTTGTACACATTGTGGACGTAAGGGCCACCTTGCTAAATTTTGTTTTGATAGAATACATGATTCAAATTTAGCAAATAATTTTGTTTGGGTTAGAGAAGGTACTAACCCCCATTGACCCAATAAGATATGGGTACCAAAGACCACCCCTCGTGTTTTTGATGTAGGTGTGGGCTCTCGCATGACGTGAGAGTATGGGTACCTTGGAGTGGATGCGTTCCGTGCCTCATGATGATTATTTGGATGCATCACTTTCAAGGGATGTTTGGTGGGAGGACCACCTTATTTTGGAGTCATGGAGAGTTGCCTCATAGGTTTTGGTAACGGTCTCTTACTCCTTATTTATATTATGCATGCTTTTCATGTTCATTATTTATAGCATGTTTGAAGTTTATAGATTATTATGTTAATGTCATGATTATTAGACCCTTGACATGCATGTATAGCCTTTTGAGACACCCATGTTTAATATGGACTATTATTTTTGTGCTCTCACTACTGTTTAGCTATCATGTTTATCTTAGCTCTAATAACATGTGAATTTACATAATAATCATGTTTATGTTTTTCATGTTCATTCATATCTTATTTTTATGCTTCATGCGTTGATTACATGTTTAGATGTTAGTTTTCATTAAAACTTGGTATATACTTGTACATATAGTGGGCCACAAATAAATCTATATATGTTTGAGCTTGAATGCTTATTTGAACCCATTAGATGTGCTAGTATAGTCTAGTTTTGATGATCCATGCATTTTAAACTTGTATTACATTTTTGAATTTGTTTTATGATTTCTTGTTTAACTTCATGTATATGTCCATTTTATCCAAACTATTGATTATACATATACATCCTTTGAGCCACGTGCCTTCATGCATATATTTTTGTAGACTCATTGTGTTTTGGATATGTATGTATACTTTAATTTGTATAAGACATACATATACCTTGAAGATTAAATAATTTTTGATGATTTTCTTTTTTTAAAGGAATATTGAGCTTAATTGAACACTTTCATGATCATGTTCTTCACATTGTATTTGTACACTCACATTTCTAGTTTACTCATGTTTTTATTTTTCATGAGTCATTATATGCTTCATTGTCTTGAGTGTTGAATAATATGTGAATTTCATGTTTTATGAAAATAATTTGTTTTTATTCCTTGATTGAAGGATTTCGTACTAGTTAAACAAGATTTTCCATTTAACTAGTTCGTATTTTTCGTTTAGTAATATGAGGTATACACTTGCTATGATTGTTGTTTCAATTGGTATCATTGAATTCTTTCAATTGGTATCAATTTTGATCTTCTTGTATACTCATATGTGTTTATGTATGTATGCTTTCAATTCTAATGGTATCAATTTTTATTGGTATCTAATTTTTCATACATATATGTTTTTATTTGTGCTTATTATATCCCTATATCTTGAGAACAAATTTTGTTTATGCTAAGCTTGAAAATTTAATGATTATCATATTTCAATTGTTTAGTTTTCAATTGGTCTTCTTAAATAAGCTTATGCATGTGTTTAGTTTGTATATCATAAAGGGGGAGAAAATTTGATTTTCATTTTTCAATTGGTATATGTACTCCCACAGTTTATGTTGAAAGAAAATATTCAAAATTTTTGATTTATATTGCCTATATGCAAGGAGAGCTTAACATCTCTTCTACATATAGATTCATGATGAGTGTATCTTGTATTGAGGAGCTTGACAACTCTTTTTTATGTGGTACACGTGTGTAGGGGGAGCTTCACATCTCCTCTTATGCATTGCATAGTGTACGTTATGTGAATTAGGGCTTGTCATCCCTCTTTCATGTAATGTATCTATGTTGGGAAGCTTCACATCTTCCTCTTCATGAATGTATATCGCATATACCATTTGTTGATTGATCTATGTTCACTTTCAATTGGTATCAAGATGCTACCTTGACATATTTTTAATTGATATCTTAATTGATTGTAACCCCTTATTGATCTTCTTTTTGTTTTAGACAAAAAGGGGGAGAAAAATTTATTGTTTTGCTTTTGCTTTTATCCCTTTATTGATGATTGACAAAAAGGGGGAGAAAGATGTTGAGTTTTATATGCATATTTATGTTTTGCATATATTAAGTTTAATTGGTATCTAGAGCATGTTTTGTTTTTGTAAATTTCATTTGGTATAAGAACATGTTTTATTGTTTTATGCATATCTATGCATGTTTCATGTTTCATATTCATTGCATATTTATGTTTATTTGTTTATGCATGAGTTAAGGGGAGCTTCTTTGAAGCTTTACTTTAATCCATGCATATATAACTCCATGAGTTTTATCATCATCAAAAAGGGGGAGATTGTTGGCCCAGAGGCCTTCCACTCTAGTTTTGATGATGATTAACTCATGTAGTTATGTTTACTAATAATCTTGTGATTTTAGTTTCAGATCAATAATCAAGATATTAGTTGGTGATTACTTCAACAAGATGGTTTTGAAGCCTTTCACATGGTGATTCCAGAGCCCGAGCATCAAGATCATACTTTGCCTAGCTCGTGGATCACGTTTTGGATCGGGTCGATTTGAAGATGGAAGATCGTCAAGAAGACTTAGGTATCCTAATGTTTAGTGTGTTTTAGATCCATGTGTAAAGATAAGGATAGTTGATATGCTCAAGTGCACAACACACACGTTTTATGGATTTTGGTTTTCATGAATAGTTTAGATCAAAACAAGTTTAAATGGTTTTTATGTATATTAATGTGTTCAATATACATACATGCTTCATATATTAAACAAACTTATTTTGATATGTCTATTCATGAGTTTTAAGAAAAATCAGATTTCCTATTGAGAAAATCCATGTTTGGTAAAATACAGTTTTTGGTTTTTGGTAAAAATGTTAAAACATAAAAATAGTCTAACTTGCTTGATATTTGAGTTGAAATTTTTATCATAAGTTGATATATCAATGCAAAATGTTAAAACTATTTTGGGGGATTTTTAGAAGTTTGTATGAAATTTTTAGAAATATTTTTAACATGTTTTTCTGACCCAAAATATTGGCTGCCAGGCCCTGGCGGTCGACCGGGCCGGTTGACCGACGTGCACAGGTCCGTGCACTTTTGGCCAGCTACTGGCCGGTCGACCGGGCGGTCGACCGGACAGAGAGCTTTGCTCTCTGTAAAATTTGCGGTCGACCGGGATGCCCCAACGGTCATATTTTATGACCGTTGGCGGTCGACGGCCGGTCGACTGCCAGTTGTCTGGCTGTCAGAAACAGCCAAACGGCTAGTTTTTGAGAGAGGCTATTTAAGCCTCATCTCTTGGGGTTTTTGACAAGACTTTTGACAACAAAAATATTTCCTATTCTCTGATTTTTAAAACAAGTTTTCAAAGTATTTAAGAGCTCAAAAGATCAATCTTTATTTGTTTTAGAGTTTTTGGAAAAATCAAAGAAAATAGAAATTTGGGAGATTTGTTTTGGTTCTTCATTTCTATCTTTTACAAGAGTTTTCCCAAGTATTTTTCTTTGAGTTTTTGTTTTCCAAACTCTAGTTTTTCCACACTTGAGCTATCATCTATCCTACTCTATTAGGATCATTGTTTTGTGGAAAAAGAGATTGTTTGAGGTTGTGAAACCTCCAAGTTGTAAACCCTTCTTGTATTTGTGTATCCTTCTTTGGTAGAGGTTGATTGGAGTGGTGGTTTGCTCCCTCTTTGATAGAGGTTGAGATTGTGGTTTGCTCCCTCTAGTGAGAGGTGGAGTTTGGTTTGTATCCCTCTTCGGTAGAGGTGATTTGTGGTTGTTTGGCTACGGGCCTACCCCTCGGTTGTGAGGTGGTATTTGAGAGAGGAGTTCGGTACTCCCGGTGTTGTACATTCCTCCTCGGTTGAGGTTCCCTCGGTGGGAGTCCTCGTGGACAAGATAGTGGATTAGACATCCTTCTCGGTGAAGGCGGGGATGTAGAGCTAGGGGCTCAAACCTCGAAACACATCTTTGTCTTTGCGTTTGATCCATTGACTCTCATCTCTCTCTCTCTCTTTATTTGTGTTGTGCATAGCATCATTCTTATTGTCATATCATTCATATCTTATTGCTTGCATTTGTGCCTTGCATCTTTTATATTATCATATCTATTATATGCTTGGCTTGTGTTTGTGTGCCTCACTTGTACTTAACCACGAGAGCTTCATGTAGCACCTCAACCCTTATCTAGGGGAATCAAGAGGAGTTAGTCCAGAGCCCTTCACGGGGAATTCGGTTACACTCGTTGGTTGTACTAAGTGTAGTTGCAAATTATTTTTAGCTTCCCCATTTAGTTTCTAGATTAGCCATATCACCTATTCACCCCCCCTCTAGGTGATTTCAGGTACTAGTACACTTGACCTAATATTGTGACACCTGACTGGATACTTATACCTGACACCTATATTGCATATTTATGATTATCATTTTTACGGGCACTTGGCATGATTATTATACTGTTACCTGACCTCTGGTACTCCTGAACTCCTGTGCTCCTATATTCCTGAACCCCTACAATAGGGAGACCCTGATATTGTTCTCCTGATGTCATACTGCTGTTCATCCCCGTAATTTTGACCAATCATGGATGTTGGATTACTATATTTACTGTGGACATTATTACTGGGCTATATATATAATAAAGTACTCAACTTATACTTGGGTGGGGATACCGGTATGATGTCATCTTTATAATGGTGATATATCTGAAGTGTCGTGTGAGGCACGTAATGATAAGTCCCCCCAAGCAGTAGCCTGATATCTGAAGTGTCGTGTGGGGCGCGTAATGACCGGAAGCAGTAGCCTGTATTCCTGAGCCTAGTCTCGGGCAGAGACGAGACTCACTATAAATATGAGCCATCAGATTTATCAGTTTTCAAATAATAACTCGTCTTATTTGAAATCACCTAGAGGGGGGGTGAATAGGTGATGGCTATATGATATATGACAATAATGCGGAATTAAAATTCTACTTAACAAATTGCTCAAATTAAAAGATTAGCAATAATAAACACAATAAATAGTGCAAGAAATAAAGGAGTTTGAGTTTAGAGAAAATTCGAGCAAACGCAAACACGAGTATATGTTTCCGAGGTTCGAGCCACGCTCTACGTCCCCGCCTTCACACTTGAAGGATTTTCACTATTGTTGATCCCACTGGATCGCCAATACAAGGACACACTTGTCTGATCTCTCGTGATGCCGCAACACCACCGGAGCACACTCGCTCGCTTGAGGCCGATGCCTCTACAACTTCGCTTAAGAAGAAAGATGATCAGACTTTATCACAAATAGCTCACTTAGCACAATCCTATAACCAATATGTAGATGTAGAGTTGGGATTGTGTAGTGCAAATATCTAGAGTGAAGTAGAGGTATAGGCTTCAAATGGGTGTATGAAAATTTTGACTTTGAAAATCTTTTCTCAAATAGAAGGCTTGAAAAACTTATGAAAATATGTTGTAAAATTGTTGTTTAATCATGTTGAAGTGACCACCTATTTATAGGGGATGGAAGACAGGGTAAAAACAGGTGGAGAAATTCGTTGGGTGGAGATCCCAACAAAAACAGTCAGAAAAATATAGCTGTTGGAGTCTGTCAGACTTTTCTGACAGCTGCCGGTCGACTCGGACGGTCGACCGCCAACGGTCATATTTCTGACCGTTGGGGGACAACGGTCGACCGCCCCGGTCGACCCAAACAAACAGAGAGCACTGTAAGTGCCCCGGTCGACCCGAGCGGTCGGCCGACGTGCACACATGCACAGCGTGCACGTCGGTCGACCCTGACGGTCGACCGGCTTCTATCAGATCTGAAAAATCAGACTCTGTAGAAACCAGAAACTTGGGTTTTGGGTTGGTCTTTTGGATTGAGGTTTTGGACCTTATAAAAATAGGAGTATGATCATAAGTCACTACTCTAACATATTTTGATAAAGGTTCTCTTTGATAAAAACTTGTTTTCCAAAAATCGGTTTTTTCCAAAACTTAAAGTTTCTAAAATCAAATTTCCAAAACATGTTAACTATAAAACTAAGTTGGAAATAGAAATTGTTTTTGAAGCCATAAATCAAACTAAAGTGTGTGTGAGTGACAATCCCATAAGTCTACTTCTAACATCTAGTTTTGACAAAAAGTCTAAAAGAAAAGTAAAAATACAAATCTTGGACTTTTTCATCGTCTTGATCTGACTTGATATTTTCTTCAAAATCTTGTTCCCGAAGCTTTCTAATGTGCTTAGCTTGGGAATGCAAATCTTTAGCGGCGTCCAAACTTGTGAGTCTTGATAGTGGAGCCGTCAAATCAACTTGTTTTGATCCTGAAATTCTTTTAAACAAAATTGTTAAATACATAACTAAATATGGTTTGTTATCATCAAAATATTCATCGGGATATTGGGCTAATGGCCTTTGGGCCAACAATCTCCCCCTTTTGATGATGACAAAACATATATAGTTATTACAAATATTTTGGGTAGAGACTTCAAATGAAGCTCCCCCTCAACACATGCATATAAAAATATCATATAAATATCACAAATATCACAAATGTTAAATAGCAAGTGATAATCCACAATACTCATGTCCATGCCAAATGGTACTCATGTCATAAAAAGATAACACATTTTATAAAAACACAACATAAATATAAGAACTCATGTCCACAACAACACAAGGATACATGTCCACCATAAAAAGATGTCCAAACACATAAACACATAATACCAGTACAACACAAAATATAAGTGTCAAGTACAAACAAAACACAAGTCTCTCTCAATAATTCTCCCCCTTTTTGACATCATCAAATAAGGGGAGTCACTTGTCACCAGCAGCATCATCCTCAGAAGAACTCTCCTCAGCATCACCCTCTACCATCGTCTCATCATCATCATCATCCTCATCAGAAGAAGGATGACCTGCTTCCTCTGGATCGATGCCAGCAACGCCTGGCTGTGGAGGTGGAACAGCAGTAGGGTCTCTGGCAGGAAATGAAGGGCCGGAGGATGGAAGAGGACGAGCAATGGTCGTGGGATCTGGACCAAGCATATCGAATTTCACAAATAGTGCCTCAAATTGCGAGTCCACGAATTGTTGGAACCTATTTCGATGAAGACGTTCGTGACGATCAAATTCATTTGGAGCTCTACACATGACGAATCAAGAGTCCGACATGATCAAGTTGTGCCAAAGAGGGTTGAGATGTTGTGGTTTGTAAAGAAGATATAGCATGTAAAAGCCTTGATACAAACTTACAACACATAGTCCTGTTAGTCGACTTATCCCAATATCAAGTCGACTAATCAGTTGTCTAGTCGACTTACCCAAAGTTCAAGTCGACTAAGTTTTGTGTCCTGAAACAGACCAACTCTCTGTTTGTCAAATTAGTCGACCAAACAGTAACCAAGTCGACTAATCCATTTTCTAGTCGACTTATAGAAAACACCTAGTCGACTAATCCCTTGACTCAGTCGACTATAAAGCAGTTGCAGTCGACTTGAGGTAGTTATCCAGAAACCTGTTCTGCCAACAGACATATACCTAGTCGACTACTTGCTAAACCTAGTCGACTAATAGTAAAAGTTTTGCCTAGTCTAGTCGACTAACTCAGAACCCTAGTCGACTATAGGCAGTTTCTGACTGTTGGACAGTTTTTGTTATCTGATCCTTTTGGCAACGTTTCCCAATGTCCATATCATTTGAATTGGTCCTATAACTACCCTAACTTACCCTAGTCTACAGCTATAATAGGGAAGTTATACCAAAGGCCAATTGCCAAGAGTTTCATTCAGTTTTCAAAAGCCAAATTCCAGAAAACCTGAAAACTGATTTTCTAACTTCTGTTCTTCACCAAAAGACAATTCCATTAGTGAAGTTCTCTGAAGTTCATTTTTCCTATACAGTACCTTGTCCACATACACATCTGTACCAAGGCTATAGGAAAAGAGTTGTAAATTCTCAAAGTATTCATTTGTACACGGGAGGCTTCTTGGTTGAAGAGGCAAGTTGTACAAGGTGACCATTGTACACGGGAGGCTTCTTGGTTGAAGAAGTAGTTGTACAAAGGTAAAAGGTGTTCTCTTGGTGGAAGAGAAGGTGTACACATTTGGAGAAGGGGATTCGACAAGTGGTGTACATGTTGTATTGATTTTGGGTGGCAAGATCAAGGATAAAGGAAAATCTCAAGCGGGTGGCTTGGGGACTGGATGTAGGTCACAAGGACCGAACCAGGATAAATCTCTTTGTTTGCGTTTGCATTTTCTGAGATCTATTTTCTTTACTTGCAAGTTTACTTATTTGCTTAACAATTAATCCTTCCTGTCAAGTGTTGTGTTGATTTGATTATAGATCCTACATTTGGTATAAGAGCGGGACCCAACAATTGGTATCAGAGCCCGGCACCAACATCAAGGTTCAATCCAACAACCGGCGTACACGCTCTGATCCAACAATTGGTATCAGAGCCCTGCATACCCTGAACCAGCGTACAAGCTCGGGTAAAGTCAACAATAAGGATGGCAACGGAGTTTTCATCATCCCAATACAAGGAAGGACATTCTACACAACGTCCACCGCTATTTTACGGAACCAACTACAACTATTGGAAGTGTAGAATGAAGATCTACTTGCAGTCAATCAACTACGACCTTTGGAACATCGTAGAAGCGACGTACACCAAGCCTACAACCAACTACAACGCTTGGAGTGAAGATCAAAAGAAGAACGCCAACCTTGACGCCAAAGCAATGAATGCTCTATTCTGTGCCCTTACCAAAGAAGAGTTCAACCGAGTGTCAACAGCAACTTCTGCACATCAAATTTGGCATACTCTTCAGGTAACACATGAAGGCACTAGTAAAGTTAAGGAGTCTGAAATTTCTGTTCTTGTCCACAGGTTTGAGTTATTCAAAATGGAGGAGAATGAAGCCATATCCGAGATGGTTACAAGATTCACCGACATCACCAATACTCTTGCATCCCTTGGAAAGGACTACACCCAAGTCGAAAGAGTTCGAAAGATCCTTCGTGCACTTACACCAGAATGGGAGAAGAAAGACAATCGCCATTGAAGAGGCGAATGATCTCTCAACTATGACATTAGAAAACCTAATCGGTAATCTAATGGCATATGAAGTGCAGTTAGAAGAAAGGAAGAAGGACGAACGACAACACCGTTCAAAGAAGAAAGAACTCGCCTTCCATGCATCTTCCGACACGGACAATGATGACGAAGAGGAGATGGCAATGCTCTCAAAGAAGTTCAGGAAATTTCTTAAGCAAGGTAAATTCAAGTGTTTTAATTGTGATAAAACAGGACATATGAAGATGGATTGCCCTTTGCTCAAGAAGAAAGATAAGTATAAGAGTAAGAAGTTCAGAAAGAAGAAGAACTATAAAGCATCTTCAGAACATAGTGATTCCTCATCTTCCGATGAAGAAGAATCCACTGAACATGTTAACTTATGTTACATGGCCATAGAAGATGAAGAGGTATCGTTTTCTGAACTCTCTGATGCATTTAATGAGTTATTTATGAATCTGAAAAATGAAAAAATGAAAAACAGATTTTTGTTAAAAGAAAATGAGAAACTTTTACAGGAAAATTCTGTTTATGCATTACAATGTTCTTCTATAAATTCTCAGCAAGATGAAACTGAAAATGTCATATCATCTTTGAAATCCGAAAATGAGAAGTTTATAAAAGAAAACATTTTTCTGAAAATGGAAACTAAATCTTTGAATGATAGAATATTTATATTAGATAAAGATATGTTAGTTTTCAAAAAGAAATATGAAGATCTTATGCAAAATGTGACTAAGTTTAATAAAGGAAAAGAAAATTTGAATGCTGTATTATCTTTTCAGAAATTGTCACATGATAATCATGGTATTGGATATATTGCAAAATCTTCATATTATAATCCATATAGTTCTTGTGTTAAAAGAAAGACTAAGAAAAGTAAGTTTATATGGATTTCAAAGAATTTAAATATTTATGATAAAAATACATATATTGCTTCATACATGCATGATATATGTGATTCTTGCAATTATGTATATACTAATAGGTGGAAACCAAATTCTAAATGGATTTGGAGTCCTAAAGGTTAGATATGATCTTTTATATTTGGTACCAACTAACGTTTATTTTGCAGGTACCATATAAAAGTTATTATATATATATGTACTAATATATTTGTTGCAGGGGGAGAACAAAATATTTTTATATCTGTTATAACCCATTTCTGCAGGGGGAGGAAAAGATAACATATTTTTTACAGGGGGAGGACATGCACACACAAAGCGTCGTCATCAAAAAGGGGGAGAATGTTGGAACCTATTTCGATGAAGACGTTCGTGACGATCAAATTCATTTGGAGCTCTACACATGACGAATCAAGAGTCCGACATGATCAAGTTGTGCCAAAGAGGTTGAGATGTTGTGGTTTGTAAAGAGATATAGCATGTAAAAGCCTTGATACAAACTTACAACACATAGTCCTGTTAGTCGACTTATCCCAATATCAAGTCGACTAATCAGTTGTCTAGTTGACTTACCCAAAGTTCAAGTCGACTAAGTTTTGTGTCCTGAAACAGACCAACTCTCTGTTTGTCAAATTAGTCGACCAAACAGTAACCAAGTCGACTAATCCATTTTTCTAGTCGACTTATAGAAAACACCTAGTCGACTAATCCCTTGACTCAGTCGACTATAAAGCAGTTGCAGTCGACTTGAGGTAGTTATCCAGAAACCTGTTCTGCCAACAGACATATACCTAGTCGACTACTTGCTAAACCTCGTCGACTAATAGTAGAAGTTTTGCCTAGTCTAGTCGACTAACTCAGAACCCTAGTCGACTATAGGCAGTTTCTGACTGTTGGACAGTTTTTTGTTATCTAATCCTTTTGGCAACGTTTCCCAATGTCCATATCATTTGAATTGGTCCTATAACTACCCTAACTTACCCTAGTCTACAGCTATAAATAGGGAAGTTATACCAAAGGCCAATTGCCAAGAGTTTCATTCAGTTTTCAAAGCCAAATTCCAGAAAACCTGAAAACTGATTTTCTAACTTCTGTTCTTCACCAAAAGACAATTCCATTAGTGAAGTTCTCTGAAGTTCATTTTTCCTATACAGTACCTTGTCCACATACACATCTGTACCAAGGCTATAGGAAAAGAGTTGTAAATTCTCAAAGTGTTCATTTGTACACGGGAGGCTTCTTGGCTGAAGAGGCAAGTTGTACAAGGTGACCATTGTACACGGGAGGCTTCTTGGTTGAAGAAGTAGTTGTACAAAGGTAAAAGGTGTTCTCTTGGTGGAAGAGAAGGTGTACACATTTGGAGAAGGGGATTCGACAAGTGGTGTACATGTTGTATATATTTTTGGTGGCAAGATTAAGGATAAAGGAAAATCTCATGCGGGTGGCTTGGGGACTGAATGTAGGTCACAAGGACCGAATCAGGATAAATCTCTTTGTTTGCGTTTGCATTTTCTGAGATCTGTTTTCTTTACTTGCAAGTTTACTTATTTGCTTAACAATTAATCCTTCCTGTCAAGTGTTGTGTTGATTTGATTATAGATCCTACATTTGGTATAAGAGCGGGACCCAACACGAATCTCATGGCATTCGTAAAGTAAGACATGTCATTGTGAATTCCCTGGAAGCGCGAGTCCATCTCCGCACGAAGGGCTGCATCACGCTGCTCAATCCAAGACTGGTGCTCCTGGATCTGAGAGCGAATCTCAAAAGAAATGAAGGACTGAAACTCAGGAGATAAAGATGGCCCGAAAGCAGAGGAAATTCCTGGGACAGAAGAGGATCCTGGGGCCGAAGATGACCCTGGAATATCAGCAGGAGGAACAGGAGGGTGCTCCTGTGTGTGACGACGCATCTGAGCTTGCATCCTCTTCAAAAGAACGCTGTCTAAGTTCACAGCGGGTTGACAGGGACTCTCTGAGGGCAGATCAAAACCTAGTCTCTGAAGTAGATGAGTGATAAGCATCCCGTAAGGCAAGTGCCTACCAGGCATGCGGATCTGGTCAGAGGCCATATGAGTAGCAATGAGATGAGGAAATCAATCTTAATGCCTTTCAGAAGGCAATAAATGATAAGAGGAACTGGACCCCTAACATTGCTATACTCACCAGACTTAGGTAAAATGTTATAGAAGATGAATTTAGCAAGAATTTGGGAGGTGAGGGTGAACTTGTTAACCTCCTCATTTCTTACTAAACCGGGGTTGTCATCCCCGTGAATCAAGGTGGAAGCGGTGAGCGCAGACTCACCGTCCGGATATTCAAAATCGTGTAGATCAAAAGAATAGACATCAACTCCTCCAGAGGAGAGATGTAACAAGTCAGCAAATCGTTCTATAGGGGTGTCAATATCTCTCCCTAGAACTCGTGATCTAACACGATCTCCCTCAAAAGCATAATTTGCATAGAAGTAGTGCACTAGGGATGTGTAGACAGGTTCCCTAATAGCCATAAATAGGTCCAAAGAGTTTCTTTTGAGGATGCGGGGGATGCCTAGGTGTTCAAAATCCTTTAGAACAACACATCTCCCTGAAATAACTGATTTCTTAGAGAGTTGTATGAAACGATTTTCAGCAAGATCATTTACAAAGGGACGTTTAGGTTTATGAGTGGAGGATGATGAGGGAACTACAGTTTTTCCCTTCTCACTCCTAGATCTCTTAGACATAATGGTGAAAATGAGTGATTTTTAGGGTAAAAAGGTTATGGCTTGATCTAATCAATAAGAAACCTAAAAATCTTTAACAAAGAAATGAGATTCTTAAGGCTAGAGATCAAGATTTACACTAAAAAGGAGATTTTTACCTGAAATGAGAACCCAAACCCTAGAACTGGAAATCCTTGAAATCTATTGGTGAGAAGGCCCTGAGAGTGAAGATCTAACCCACAATGAGAGAATCAAACTTGGTTTTTGAAGTAATTTGAGAGATTTTGAGAGTTGGAGATTTTGGGAGAAAAAGAGAAAGGGGATCGCCGGTTTAGGTGTGAGAGAAATGAGAGAAACAGTGTATTAAATAGGCAGATTTAGGGCAGAAATCGACGCACGGTCGACCGGGCCGGTCGACCCAGAAAACCCGAGAGCTCTGTAACACAGAGCGGTCGACCGTATGGGACGGCCGGCAACAGAGAATAAAAACTTGTTCTCTTTCAGGCAAGGACGGTCGATCGGGGTTTAGGGCCGGTCGATCGGCTTTGCCCAAAAACTGTGAACAGCAAAAGCCCTAAAAAAAATTAAAAAGGAAATATTTTTTTAACAAATAATTAGGATATATTTAACATGCAAGAATACAATAATGGGTTTTTAAATCTTCATTAAGTTATCATATCAACCAAAAATTCACACAAAACATTTTCTTTAATTTTCATACAAAAACAAAGTTTTTAGAGATGTTGAAGCCGAATACCCGGTGAAGGGTTCTGAACTTCATCCTCTTGATTCCTCTTGAATGAGTTGAGGTGCGCAATTGCCATCTCTAATGTATTTGCTTGAATATGAAATTTTTACAAAATTTATTTCTAGTTTTGAAAATACAATGTGTATATATATAGATATATAATCTAGACATGTGGACATACAATAAACATGGTATAAAAGACAAGATATTAAAAACATGGCATATACACAATCATGATAGAGATGTAAGTTTACACTAGCATATATCAATGTAGCATAAAAGTAAACTAACACTCCTACACATGTGTATATAAATAACCAAAATTAGAAACTTTTAAATGGAGAGGTTACCAAGCAAAGGCAATCTCCAAAATAGGTGCCTCCATTATAGCGATGCAAGCGCGATGTGTTCTTTGAGCCTTGTTGCATCCACCACCCGGGCACCGTTTCCCCCTAAGTCTTGGAGGAAGAAGATCCACCTGTATCACTTAAATTTGGTGGGTCTTTTGGTACCCATATCTTTTTGGGTCCTTTTGGATTAGTACCGGGACGAACCCAAACATATTTATTGTTCACATTATGTTTAGCAAAATAAAATTTTTCTAAATGGCCTTTGCGGCCACAATGCGTGCAAATATAAATTCTACCACTACCATACATGTATGCATGCTTATGTGAGTGTGCATGTTTTCGTGCATGTGTATGATGAGTGTGTTTCCCTTGGGTTACTCCCTTGGGAAATCTAGATGCAAATTTATTTAAATCAAATGCACATTTTTTAAGAGTTGAATCTAAAACATCAACCCGTTTTTGAATTTCCAAAATTCATTTTTGTTACATGATGCAATGGGGGTTTTCCCTTTACAAGCTAGTTTATATTTTTCAAAATCAATTTTTAGATTTTTAAAAGCCTTAGTTAAATCATCTTTTTCTTTAACTACAATATCAATTTTATTTTTCAAAGCATCATTTTCCTTTTTCAACTTTTTATTTTGATATTGAGAAATCTCATATCTATGTTGTAACTCTTCAAAAAATTGAGCTAACTCATCCATTGTTAACTCATCATCATCTACTGAGTTGTCAAGAGTTACCTTAGATGCATCCTCCCCATGTGCCATGAAGCACATGTGCGCGGCGTCGATTTCCTCCTCAGATTCCGACTCCGTGTCATCCCAAGTTGCTACCATAGCCTTTTTCTTCTTGGGGCATTCTTGGAGGTGGTTGCTTGAAGAGCGGGGCAATCCGCAATAAGATGTCCGATCTTCTTGCAATGGAAGCAAGGACTGGGTTCTTCTCTTTTCCTTTCGTATCTTCCTTGAGGTTTCCCTCTCCGGAAGTTGCTTTGCCGTCCCTTCTTATAGAACATCTTGCCCACCTTCCGGATGAGCATGGCAAAATCCTCATCGCAATCTTCCGATGAGTCATCCTCGTCATGGATGGTCGAGTGGCCTTGAAGGCGATTGCTTTCTTCTTTGGCGCCTCCCTTTCTTCTCGTACTTTCATCTCCATCTCATGGGTCTTGAGATTTCCGATGAAACTGGAGAAGTCCATCTCCTCCCTATCGTTGAGCTCCTTGAGGGTGGTAGCCTTTACTTCCCAAGATTTGGGAAGAGCCCGAATGACCTTCCGAATCTTTTGGTCATTATCGATTGTGTCACCTAGAGAAGATAAGGCATTAGTAATCTTGGTGAATCGCGTGAGCAAGTCATCAATGCCCTCATTATCAAACATATAGAAATTCTCATATTGAGAACGCAACAAGTCAATCTTAGATCTTTTGACTTGTGACGTTCCTTCATGAGTCACAATTAAAATATTCCAAACTTCAAATGCGGATTTGTAATTAATGATGCGTGCTAGGTCATCCTCATTTAGAGCTTGGGTTAAGGCATATTGGGCTCTAGCATTAGCTTCATAATCCTTGGAGGTATCCTCGGACCATGAGCTCTCATCAGTGAGGGGTTCTATAAATTCTTTTGTAATGGACCTAGCAACCCTAACTCCTAGGGATTTAAGGAATAGGTTCATCTTGACCTTCCAAATGGGGAAGTTCAAGCCATCAAATTTTGGTGGGGACTTGATGCTAGAAAAGTCAAGTGATGCCATGGGAAATGAGTAAAATGCACAATATATGAAGAATGCAACAAATAATATAGCCAATGACAAGGATCTCCCTAAGGTGGTTAAACCAAATTGTAGGGTTAGGCTCTGATACCAATTGAAATCACCTAGAGGGGGGGTGAATAGGTGATGGCTATATGAAATATGACAATAATGCAGAATTAAAATTCTACTTAACAAATTGCTCAAATTAAAAGACTAGCAATAATAAACACAATAAATAGTACAAGAAATAAAAGAGTTTGAGTTTAGAGAAAATTCGAGCAAACGCAAACACGAGTATATGGTTCCGAGGTTGAGCCACGCTCTACGTCCCCGCCTTCACACTTGAAGGATTTCCACTATTGTTGATCCCACTGGATCGCCAATACAAGGACACACTTGTCCGATCTCTCGTGATACCGCAACACCACCGGAGCACACTCGCTCGCTTGAGGCCGATGCCTCTACAACTTCGCTCAAGAAGAAAGATGATCACACTTGATCACAAATAGCTCACTTAGCACAATCCTATAACCAATATGTAGATGTAGAGTTTGGGATTGTGTAGTGCAAATATCTAGAGTGAAGTAGAGGTATAGGCTTCAAATGGGTGTATGGAATTTTGGCTTTGAAAATCTTTTCTCAAATAGAAGGCTTGAAAAACTTATGAAAATATGTTGTAAAATTGTTGTTTAATCATGTTGAAGTGACCACCTATTTATAGGGGATGGAAGACTGGGTAAAACAGGTGGAGAAATTCGTTGGGTGGAGATCCCAATAAAAACAGTCAGAAAAATATAGCTATTGGAGTCTGTCAGACTTTTCTGACAGCTGCCGGTCGACCGGACGGTCGACCGCCAACGGTCATATTTCTGACCGCTTGGGGACAACGGTCGACCGCCCCGGTCGACCCAAACAAACAAGAGCACTATAAGTGCCCGGTCGACCCGAGCGGTCGGCCGACGTGCACACATGCACAGCGTGCACGTCGGTCGACCAGGACAGTCGACCGGCTTCTGTCAGATCTGAAAATCAGACTCTGCAGAAACCAGAAACTTGGGTTTTGGGTTGGTCTTTTGGATTGAGGTTTTGGACCTTATAAAAATAGGAGTATAATCATAAGTCACTACTCTAACATATTTTGATAAAGGTTCTCTTTGATAAAAACTTGTTTTTCCAAAAATCAGTTTTTCCAAAACTTAAGTTTCTAAAATCAAATTTCCAAAACATGTTAACTCTAAAACTAAGTTGGAAATAGAAATTGTTTTTGAAGCCATAAATCAAACTAAAGTGTGTGTGAGTGACAATCCCATAAATCTACTTCTAACATCTAGTTTTGACAAAAGTCTAAAAGAAAAGTAAAAATACAAATCTTGGACTTTTTCATCGTCTTGATCTTGACTTGATCTTTTCTTCAAAATCTTGTTCCCGAAGCTTTCTAATGTGCTTAGCTTGGGAATGCAAATCTTTAGCGGCGTCCAAACTTGTGAGTCTTGATAGTGGAGCCGTCAAATCAACTTGTTTTGATCCTGAAATTCTTTAAACAAAATTGTTAAATACATAACTAAATATGGTTTGTTATCATCAAAATATTCATCGGGATATTGGGCTAATGGCCTTTGGGCCAACATTATTCATAAGTGGATGTATGTGTACCGGTAACACATACCTAAGCATATAGATCAGATGGATAACATAAGAATTTATAACCAAACAGTAATAATATTAGGAACGTGTGATATTTGGTTTCTTCTTTGTTCGGGTCCTGGTACTCACATATCAGACCCGAGTAAGTTCTACTAGAGTGCGAACTTTGGTATGAACTATCAGTGATGTGAGGCACTGGTAGGGAGGTGATTGAAATATTAAACGGTACTAATTATTATTATTGAAAACTTAAAATGAAACACATTCAAATTCTCCAGTTATAGTGATAAATCATTTAATCAGGTGGTATGCTCTGAGTTGACATCCTGCTTTATGACATATGATTCCTGTGATATAATGATTACTACAGACATACTCTAGTTCTGTTACTCTGAGGGAAACTCAAGTTGTATGAACTCAGATGATGGTGACATCAGATATGTGGTATATAGATTAGTGTTTTCTTGTTTGGATTATCCCCTTAACGTATCTATCTTGTGAATCCATAATTTGAGCTTGTACAATTAGTTTTATCCATACTTGTATTTATCGCATGTTTAATGTTTTTATTGCATGTTTATGTGTACTTATGCTCTCGACACCGTTTTTTATGCATGCTGTCGGATTCAGAATTATCGATATAAATGTATTTATTTCATTTCGGATTTACTGTCGTTCCTTTAATTTCCTTTATGGTACATGTCATTGCCTGTACCTATATACCTGAAATCACTTGATCATGTACACGTGTGCCTAATATGCACACCACTTGGCTTTATCATATGTACTTGCAGGTTGCACCTGACAACCCTGGATCGACAACCCTGGATCCTCATGTTCAGATCCTAGAGTCCGGACCATGGTGGCCTTGCTGTAGCTAATCAGAGTGCGCAGCGGATCCTTCCATGGTGATCAGAGCACAGCAGAAGCTTGGACATCGCCGTAGCTCTCCCTCCCAGCTCTTCTCTTGATTGGCTCTCGAGACTCCTCTTGCTGCTCGCGAGCACCTCTCAGCTTTTATTATGTCTCTTTGTTAATCATACTTTTGTATTTTCTGGTGATATAATATTCCTATAATATTGTATCACTCTCTGTGATAACCATGTACTTGTACTTTTCTGTTGGAATGTATATTACCACTGTGCTTTCGTACTCTGATTCTTACTTGTACTGATGCTTAGCATATATACGTGAGGGTATTTCTGACCTGCGTATATACGTTGCAGTGACGTCTCCGTACCCATGGGATCGGGGCATCACAAGGTTGGAGGGGATGTGTGGTCTGATGCTGGGGAAGGTGGAGGCGCTGGGCAGGGTGCTGTACTGAGGGAGGCGCGGCCACGCGGTTGTGGAGGTCACGGAAACATTGGAGAGCTGGGGTTGGCTTGGATTGCTCGCTGTAAGGCTGTGCGCAGGCCTGGAGTTCGGCCAGTGCTGACGGCTGGATTTCACGGAGATCGTCACAGCCACGTGGCGGAGGAGGAGGAGGCCACGGAGGGGTTGGCGACTCGCCAGAGAGTCCGCAGAAAAGAATGGCTGCCGTGAAGCATTGGGTGGCACTTGGTGATGGAGGTGGTGCTTAGTTGGGTTCTCACGGAGGTGGTGCAACGACTGTCGGAGGAGGTAGACAAGAAGAAGGGATTGCCGTGCACTGCCGGAGGCCGAGGAGGTGATGGGGGCCTGGGAGATCTCGGTTATTGCTAATTTGAGGGGGTGCGCAAGGGGGTTGCGCCAAGGAGAGTGCTCTTGGGATCTCGGCCAAGGGGATTATCATGCCGGCCTCGTCACGGAGAAGAGGAGGCGGCCAGAGGGGAGGTGGTGTGGTGCTCCAGTAAGGTGTTGGAGATCCGGGTTCGTCGGAGACGTGCGCCAGGCCTGGAGAGTTCAGGCGTTATGGATCTGGTTGTTGTGGCTCAGCCAAGAGGAACAGAGGGCTTGGACTGAGCTCCCATGGAGAGTCGACAAGGAGGAGGCCGAGCGTTGCGCGCATGGGGAGGGGAAGAGGGGATGGCTTGCGTAGCCTGTGCTCGGAGTGGGAAAAAGAAGGCAGGCCAGGGGAGTGCGGGTTCCTTGGTTGCATGAAAGGAAGATGGGATGTGGGTGGAGTTGGCTTTGTAAAAGGAGGAGGTGGGAAGAACGTGGGGGAAAGTGGAAGATTGCATGGAGTTAATGTTCAGGATTAGTTAGATAGTGTTGTTAGGATTAGGATTTGGGGTTTAGATATTGAAGTTGGGGCTGGGCTTTACAAAAATGAAAATGGCAAAAGAATATGGGCTTTAAGAACTTGAAAAAATAAGGATAAGGGTTTGGTCTTGAGTTAAATGGGTTATGGACTATTGGTTATGGGTAACGGGTTATAGGATTATGGGTTGGAATAAAGGTAAATGGGTAGGAAATCAATAACAATACTCTTGTATTAATAATCAACAACAATAATACCAATACATAATAATAATATTAATAACAATAATGGATAATAGCAATTACATACTAATAATAAAAGAAATAATAAATTTCATAATACAAAATATATGTATAATACAAAATACATATATACGTATTAAAATACTATCATTATTATTAAATCATGTATTACAAAATAAGGGTATTACACTAACCCTAACCCTTATCATTTTCTTTCCCCCCAATACCAAGCAACGCCCATCTTTCCCCATTGCTGTTGGCCGCCGCACATCACCCATAGCCATGCTGCCCTCGGCCTCTCCTGCAAGCTTCCTATGTAACGCCCATCCTCCATAGCCACGCCATCACCATGGCCTCACTAGGGCCGAGCACTTATCCTCCCCCTCCTCCAAACCATACCACCGCACCCCATCTTCGCCACCTCACCAATAACTCCGAGCTCCTCCTTGCATAAGCCTCCTCTCACGGACAACCCCAGGCTAAGATCACCCTACATCCCATGGCCGTGCCCTCACTCCTCTTTCATAGCCACAAGTTCCATCTCTGCCATGTATCTGACGACGCTTCCTTCTCCTCTCCTCCGCACCGTAGCCATGCCATAACTCCGCAGTAGCCCCTGACCATCATCCACCTCGCCGGAGCGAGCCTCCTCTATCTCCATCATGAACCCATCACGTCGGCATCATCACCATCTCCGTGCAACCTTCATCAATCCCCACCGGAGCCGAGCACCGCCGGACCCATGGCCACGCTCCTCCCCCCGTGCCTTAGTTCTTATCCCCCTTGCTCTCTTTCTATTTCTCTCTCTCTCTCTAATTATATGTACATGATACTATATGTGCATCATGATGGGTGTTGTGTGTCGGTGTTTGAGTAAACTTGAGTGTGAGTGCATGTGCTTTGTTAAAGTGTATGTGCGTATTAGTTTGTATATATATGTGTGTGTGTGTGTGTGTGTATGTTGTGTATGTGTAACCCTCAGTTCCAGTCACCAGTATTTTTTCACTGGTGGTCGGTATTGTATACATACCTTACGCTATAGTAAAGGAGCCAAATTCTCGCACACATACAAAAAATAAGTTTCATTTTCACATAAAAGACGTACATGTACAATAATCTTTGTCTGGATACAAGACTGGAAACATAACAAAGCAGAGATATAAAAGATACAATTTTGGCATCGGGTCATCATAACAAGACAAAATGCTAAAATGCATAAGATAAGAAACTTCGAACTCACGCCTCCTCAAGTTCTGATACTGAAAAATCATGGTCCGTCAGAAGCGGACTAGTAAGTGCACACACGAAAAGAGGAAACAATTAATATGAAAATGTGAAAGTAAAGGGGCAATATAAGTAGAGCACTGGAATGAATGAATAATAAATCTGACAGTAATATATGTGTGTTATCCTAAATATTGTGCTTGGTTGTATATGCATATATGTGTGCTATCCTGGTCATTATTGACAGCCTAAGGTACTCATGAAAGAGATTTCACTCTTCGTGAGTATTTGTTGGCCTTCGTCACGTACCCATATTCCGTATTTTGGGAAGCGGGTCGTAACAGTATATGTGTACGTATATGTGTATGTTTGTGTATAATTATGTATACGTGTATAGTGTATGTGTGTTTGTGTGTGTGTGTGTATTTGTGTATATGGGTGTGTACGCGTGTATGTATATGTGAGTGTTAGAATTGCGCAATCCAAACTCAAAAACAAGAGAATTCAGACCCGTGTTCACTATTGACCCGATATGTTAGGATTCAAGACCGACCAATGAAACAATTCGGTGATCTACATCGGTTCATGCAGTGCAGACCAGATGACAATTCGTGCCCGAAATTATGTCATTCATTCGAGTGTTTTGTTTAATTTTATTTAATTACATTTTGTTAATTATTATTATGTTCAAATATTATTGGTACATGTTGATTACTGTTCGTGTTCATGTATATTATAATACAAATTGAATAGCTTGTGAGAGTCTTAGATTATTCTTTTAGATATGATACGGTTATCGTTGGTTAAATATTCGTCCGGATCTTGAGATTTTTATTAATAGGAGAGTTGGATATTTGGTGATGATGGATCAGATATACCTCGATGTCAGATGTGATTGGACTCGATGTTTATTACTGAGCTATTAGCATTTCATTTATCACTATTTCACTGTTTATATTTTGATTCAGATCTAGTGGTGATACTTTTAGACTGTAATCTTATGAAATTTAAGGTTGATTAGTTAGTGATCATAGTTTAATGTGTGGATTATCATGTGAGTTATTTATCAAAATTGATCTCCATTATTCGATGAAAATTTAGACGAGAATTAATTAAATATGATGTTACTTTATGAATAGATTGGATCTCTTATTGCTTGGTTTGGTTAGTGGAAATAAGATGTCTTGGAGTTGCTTGGGGTTAAGAAATGAATTAAAGTGGATTAGTTTGAGCAAGTGATTATATAGATAGGTAGTTAAATTGTTACTTTGGTTTTGGATTGGTGACTGAGTTGTATTTGAGTGGGAGTGATCGATGACCTTGATCGATTTGGGTAATGAAGATTTTATTAGATGTATTTTATTCATTATATTGAGACTTGGATATGTTGATGATATAGAGGATTAGAGTAACTCGAAAGAAATAAGAGAACTACCTTATTTATCAATTGAGATTGTGAATTGAGAATGAGTTGAATACTTGATAGTTACAGTGACTGTATTGAAATTAAACATTAAGGGGCTTGTTTAGTTATATCTTATCATGTATGGATGAGATATTGATTAGTTCTAGATGTGAGTGCACTAGGAATCGTACATGTCATGTAATAGTTAAATTGTGTTACTAGAATTATTGCGAAAATATTGTCAAATGGTAGCATTACCATCTGTTTATAATGTTACATTGATATCACGTTTGCATACTCGACATTGTTACCGTTATTGTCATTGTATTGTCCCAGTAATCCAAATAACATGGATATTAATAGATTTAAGTAAATTAATTAATAATGTAATTAGACAACTTACATCAGATTGGAAAAATTGATGGAGGAGACAACATCTGTATTTTGAGTAGACCTAGGATACAACTTGTACAACCGAAAGAGGGTTCCACTGCAAGGTTCCCTGGGATGACTGATATCTCACCTTGGTTATATTGTTCATGTATTGAGTACCTAGCGGTACGTCCTGGTTCCGCTAGGGGCTTGGGCTGTGGTTCCGAGTATGACAGAACCCACTTAAAGCATCGATAATGTCACCAACCGTTCAGTCATTATATGTATTATTATAGTGACTTTATTGTCTTTATTGTTGATTTATATAACTTGTTTAGGTCATTTTAAGCTTAGCGTGTATACATGGGGGGGTTATTTTTCTCGCGCATACGTCACCGATCCTCGTCGCGTCTCCGCTCTATCGTAGTTTGAGAAGCGGGGTGTAAGAGGGTTTTTTTAGTGTCAGAGCCAGTTGACTTTCGATTTTTGACCCAAAGAGGACCTGGTTCATATATGTGACCTGATACATGTTATATTTACACTGCAACATAGACACATACTATTTACACAATGGTATTGAGTCAATTTGGAATTGGACAACCTCTCTTCGAAAATCCATCTCCTGTTTTGATGTTCTTGATTCTAACTTTCCTTCCGAATGGTCTGAACTTGCTTCTTCGTCTTAATATTTTTACCGATTTCAATATCTCCAAATGATCTGAGTTCTTCTCTTGATTCCAATCTTTCATCCTAATTATATTTTTCTGGTTTGTCTCTTGAAATCAGTTACTCCATTTTGAAGCTGTAATAGAGATCAGAGCACGCAGCAGAGCGTGGTGGACTCATGATGCAGTGAAGAAACATGGAAGCTTTATCTTCTCCCTTAACTTGATTTTTATTATTCCCCGCTTTTTAAAATTTTGAGGAAATTTTTTTAAAAGGTGGGTAGAATGTAATATCTCCTGGTTAATAATATTGTATTATTATTTTTAAATATTTTATTTGGCCTTACTTATTATTGTATTGATTAACTTGATTTATGAATTTCTATTACTACTTGTTTTTTGTAGGATTTATTATTATTATGTTGTTATGGTTGATTATTATTATTATTTATGTGAGTTTTCATAACTAATGAGTTATAAATTCTATTATTATTGTTGATGATTGTTATTCGTAGTTGTTACTATTATTATTTCATTGTGATTATTATTATTTATTACTATTATTATTGTTATTATTACTAATTATTATTATTAATTATTGTTGATAATATTATTAGTATGTATTGTTATTAGTATATATTAATATTGTTATTATTATTGTTGTTATTGTTGTTGTTGTTATTATTATTATACTAGTATATTATATTTTCTTTTCCTAATTCCTATCCCCATTAACCCATTACCTTAAGCCCATACCCAAACCCATTATATCTCTCCCTTGACATATCTTCACCCAAATTAAGTCTAACCTATATATATCTCTTATCTCCTAATCCTAGCCCTAGCCCTAATAATTTTCTTTCCCCCAACAGCAAGCAATGCCCATCTTTCCCCATGGCTATTGGCCGCTGCACAACACCCATGGCTATGCTGCCCTAAGCCTCTCTGACAGGCTTCCCTAGCAACGCCTGTCACGCCTTGCTTCCCAAAATACAGAATACGGGTACGTGACCATGGCCAGCAGATACTCACGAAGAGGAAAATCTCTTCCATGGGTGCCTTGGGCTGTCAATAACCAACAAGATAGCGCACACACATATATATGCATATACAACCAAGCACATGTATAAAATCACATATAGAAAAACAGAAATATGAACAATATCATCCACTATATCTGAATAAGACAAGTCAAGAAAGAAACTAAACTCACCGAGAACAACTGAACCGAATATGTTCAATGATCTGCACTCTATACTAGCTTTCTGATTAGATACTGAAGAATAATAAAGTCCGTCAGAAGCAGACTAGAAAGAATACACGAAGGAAAAGAACAGTAAAAGAAAAAATATGAAGATGTAGTAACAGTAAGTAGGACATAAGAACAATATGTTGGCAGTATCGAGAACTGAAAGTAATAACAATAACAGAAAAATCGAGATGATAGATCATGTATGAGGAGACCGTGCATGCATGTGTGACATATATATAATGAACATGAGATGTCCTAGACGAGTAACTGTTGTGTAGTATAATCACAAAATCACAAGAACACGAGATCACAAGATAAAATAACATGGTAAGTCCAAGAATATCATGTGGTCAAGATAATGCATGTCACATGAGTCTCAAGTGTCAGTATCACAAAAATATAAGTTAGGTACTAGATCACTGAAGACAATGCAGGATATGATGCAAGTGTATATGTCTAGCATGTTTTATTACCCTAACTAATACAACCATCCTATGCCCTATCCCACAGGACAACTGCATATCAAACAAGTGATGCGTTAGCGGATCCTGATAGTAGGGAGAAACAATTTACTGTACTCAGGTATCATCTAACATGTAATAACAGGAGCGCGCATAAATAACAAGATCACGTATGTATATGTGAGTGTTAGAATTGTGCAATCCAAACTCAGAAACAAGAGAATTCAGACCTGTGTTCACTATGGACCCGATATGTTGGGATTCAAAGACCGACGAATGAAACAATTCGGTGGTCTAGATCGGTTCGTGAAGTGCATACCAGATGGCAATTCAGGCCCGAAATTATGTCATTTCATGCGAGTGTTTTATTTATTTTGATTTAATTACATTTTTTGTTAATTATTATTACCATGTTCAAATATTGTTGGTACATGTTAATTACTGTTCGTGTTCATGTATATTATAATACAAATTGAATAGCTCTATGTGAGTCTTAGATTATTCTTTTAGATATGATACGGTTATCGCTGGGTAAATATTCATCTGGATCTTGAGATTTTTATTAGTAGGGGAGTTGGATATTTTAATGATGATGGATCAGATATACTCTCGATGTCAGATGTGATTGGACTCGATGTTCATTACTGAGGTATTAGCATTTCATTTATCACTATTTAACTGTTTATATTTTGATTCAGATCTAGTGGTGATACTTTTAGACTGTAATCTTATGAAATTTGAGGTTGATTAGTTAGTGATCATAGTTTAATGTGTGGATTATCATGTGAGTTATATTCGATGAAAATTTAGACGAGAATTAATTAAATATGATGTTGCTTTATCAATAGCTTGGATCTCTTGTTGCTTGGTTTGGTTAGTGGATATAAGTTGTCTTGGAGTTGCTTGGGGTTAAGGAATGAATTAAAGTGGATTAGTCTGAGCTAGTGGATTATACAGCTAGGTAGTTAAATTGTTACTTTGGTTTTGGATTGGTGACTGAGTTGTATTGGAGTGGGAGTGATCGATGACCTTGATCGATTTGGGTAATTAAGATTTTATTAGATGTATTTTATTTCATTATGTTGAGACTTGGATATATTGATGATATAGGATTAGAGTAACTCGATAGAAATAAGAGAACTAACTTATTGATCAATTGAGATTGTGGATTGAGATTGAGTTGAATACTTGATGGTTACAGTGACTGTATTGAAATTAGACATTAAGGGGCTGTTTAGTTATATCTTACCATCTATAGATGAGATATTGATTAGTTTTAGATGTAAGTGCACTAGGAATCGTACATGTCATGTAATAGTTAAATTCGTGTTACTGGAATTATTGCGAAAATATTGTCAAATGGTAGCATCACCATCTTATTTATATTATTACATTGATATCGCGTTTGCATACTCGATATTGTTACCGTTATTGTCATTGTATTGTCCCAGTAATCGAAGTAACGTGGATATTAATAATTTAAGTAAATTAATTAATAATGTAATTAGACAACTTACATCGGATTGAAAAATTGATGGAGAAGACAACATTTGTATTTTGAGGGACCTAGGATACAGCTTGTGCAACTGAAAGAGGGTTCCACTGCAGGGTTCCCTGGGATGATTGATATCTCGCCTTAGTTATATTGTTCATGTATTGAGTACCTAGCGGTACGTCTTGGTTGCGTCAGGAGCTTGAGCCGTAGTTCCGGGTATGACGGAACCCACCTAAAACATCGATAATGTCTCCAACCGATCAGTTTCAATATCTTAGGACCCCGATTGACATGTGTTGTAGGTATATAATGGGATGTGTTTACTGCAGGTGACAATTGGCATTTGCTGACATAATTAATAATAATGAACTGTCCATTATTTGCTGTGATTGATTATATTCGCCTGATACATGTATGCTATGTTAGATACCTGCTGGTACACATGACCTGATTGTACACCTGACTCTAGCACTGACTACTTTTATTACTATTCATTTATATTTTGCATGTTATTCCAGTTTATCTTGTATATATTTATAATAGTATCATAGAATGATCACATGTTATATGCATGTGAGCCTTTCCCTCATTTTACACACTCATTGAGAGTTCTGACTCCCTAAATTTGCACATCCAAGTATATGGATATTTTTTTTACTGAGTAGGTATCTGAGGAGATCATGTGTATCTGAGAAGTATGGAGTCTCTTTTACTTGATCACCAAATTTTTTAGTATAGTTCATGTCTTCCTTGATTCTCTATTGCTTGGACTTCATATTGTTCTATATGAATTATTTGTGGAATGATATTATCATATGTGGAAACATTATATGTATTATTGCAGTGACTTTATTGTCTTTATTGTTGATTTATATAACTTGTTTAGGTCACTTTAGGCTTAACGTATATGCGTGGGGTATTTTTCTTGTGTATATACGTTGCTGACTCTCGCATCTCCGCTCTAGCGTATTTTGGGAAGCGGGTGTGATAGTTAGAACAGAATTGTGTGTGTTATTTGCATGTGCATGTGTGAATGTATGCGTGAGTGAATGCATGTGTGTATTGTGTGGATGTGTATGTATGTATATATGTATGTACTAGTGTGTGTTGTGTGGGTGTATATAATTGTGTGTTTGTGTATTATGTAATGCATAAGTATGTGCATATGTGAGTGTGTGGTGTGTGGACGGGTGTGTGCGTGAGTTCATGTGTGTTTGGGTGTAAGTGCGTGTGTATATTTGTGTTCTTGTGTGTACATGTGCTTAGTTGCGTGTTGCATCGATTCAGATCCAATTGCGCGATCCGAACCTGGTAACAGAAGACTCAGACCCGACCCAGATTCGTTGAACTTAATACACTGGCGATTTGAAGACCGATATATGAGATGATTCGGAGATTCGTTTCGGTTCATGCAATGCAGACCTGATGGCGATTCGGACCCACAACCGTGTCATTTCATGTGAGTGTTTACTTTTGTGTTGTTATTTGTCTATCATTGTTAAGTGAATGTTTAATATATTGATTTATATTGGTACATTTTATTGTATAGATTATCGAGAGTGTATTGTATGTGTTATATTAATTTATGCAATTTAATTTATCATTTTATGTGAATAATTATGCTTCGTGTCGTTATTAGTTATCATGTTAGTTAGTTGACTGGTTTTTGGTGTCTAGAAAACGATCACAATATTATGATTTAGAGATCGGTTCTGATGATTGACTATTTTGATCGGGGATATTGAATTAGTTGAATAGTGAATTCTTCAGTCATGTAGTGGATTGTTAGACTTGAACTATTATATTATAGTGGAGTTTAGATTGTGTTATTGGATCAACAGTAATCTTGATATTAAATGTGTTGGCCCAGAGGCTTTCCACTCTAGTTTTGATGATGATTAACTCATGTAGTTATTGTTTACTAATAATCTTGTGATATTTAGTTTCAGATATTTAACCAAGATATTAGTAGGTGATTAGCTTCAACAAAGGTGTTTTGGAGCTTTCACATGGTGATTCAAGAGCTTGAGCGTCAAGTTTATATCTAGCACTCGTTTTGAGTCAAGCTCGGTGATCGCGTAAAAAGCAAGTACTAAAATGAGAGAAGGAAGTGTGGGTTGATGTTACTGCTTTTGCGATTCTTTCCGTAGTAGCGAAGTGGCTATACGGGTCGTATCCACAAGGAGGGAGAGCGATAGAAGCTTGATGCGGCTTTCAAAGTTCAAGAAGAAAGAAAGTTCTTGTTTCCAAATAAAGAATTTGAAAAGTGAAAACAAGTATTTTTAGAAATTGTGGAAAATGTTTGGTGGTTTGTAAAAGTGATCTTTTTCTTAGTTGTAAAGATGCATGGCTAACTTTCTACTAAGTGCTCCTACTAACTTCTAACTTTTGAAGATAGCCTCACGATGGATCATAGGCAAACACGACACTTGTGCATTGGAACTAATCACGTGGAAATCGAGTGAGAGTTCATCCTATAACTTAACCTTACACGGTAAAAACTCGGACATTCCCATATCAAGATCCGATAGAAGGCGAGAATAAGGGAAGACTCGAGTGCACTATTGGTATCAGCAAAGTTAAAAGGAAAAAGAGTCTAACAAGTAAAACACAACTCATAGATCATCAAAACGAATTAAGTATGAAATTTAAGAAAGTAGATACTTGTAGATAAATCAGAGTTAGAAGCCTCATCTTAAGATGCCATAGCTCTCATTTACACAAGGCTTGTTTGGCACTATTGATTCATACGGGTTATCAAACAAGTGTTAGAAATTAGAGGGTTAGTTGTTAGTTAGCCATGCTACGGAAAAGTTAGTTAGCCATCAAGGTAAAAGAAACAACAAAGAAAAAGGGGTAAAAGGGAAAGGGGGAGTTACACTACAACAAAGTAAAGAAGAAGAAGTAAAAGGGAGAGAAGTTACACTACAACAAAGAAGTAAAAGTAAATGCAAAGACAAGTAAATGAAAGAAGGAAGAGAGTAGTACTTGTATTATCTTGTCACCTTCAAATACAACTTTTTACACACTCTCTCTCTTTCTCTTTGATGGCTAAGACCTAAAACTAGAAGAAGGAGAACAACAACACTACAAACTAAACACAAGATTATAAACTTGCTCTAATTCTCCATTCTGCTCCAACTGAAACCCCAAGGGGGGTATTTATAGCCATCAGGAAGAGGGGTTCGGGGGACAAGGAAGTGACCAAGACGGCGCGCGCGCCGCGGCCACATGGCCGCGCGCGCGCGGCTCTTCGGGCGGCGCGCAGTCTTTTCTGTCCCCTATCGTATTCGGCGCCCGGATTTGGTTTTGCAGTCTCTGATTTTGCCAGAATTAGCCTCTTAGGTCAATGGCTACCTTTTAGGTCTTTTAATCACCAACTAAATGGTGATTTAGGTCTTCTTCTTCATTGGCACACCATGGATCTAGAATCAAGCAAGCAAGGTATTATTAGCAGAATTTTTTATCCAATAAATGTGAGAATGTGATAAAAATTATGCAAAATTAGAGACTAATCACACCCCCACACTTATCTTTTTGCTCGTCCCGAGCAAAACAAAAATAAGAAAATTATTATACCTTTTCGCAGGTAACGCGATTGCACTGAGTATGTGCAATAAACCATTAAACCTCTAGGTTTTCCCTAGAGGAGGAGTGTTGTCTCCTGAGGGTTTTCAGCGGATTGCACCCACAAAATCCAACAAGTAAAGAAAGAAATTAGTTGTTAGATATATATATATATATATATATATATATATATATATATATATATATATATATATTTTTAATATATATACATGAAAAAGAACTCTCAATCATCTAAGTAAAAATGACCGAATGATGTAAGAATTAGGTTTAACCCTCATAAGTCCTCTTATATTTTAGCCTTCATAAAAGAAGAAATTATGGTTTTTCTTTAAATTTAGAAAGGATCTTGTACTTCTAACTCATTCTTTATTTTGCTTTATATAGATATGCATATGTGTAAGTGTGAAGTGCTTGGGATTTTCAACTCAACTTTGAATATTATTTAATTTTATTAATATTTACATATTATTCTTGGTTCCATTAGGCTTTCTACTTTACTTATGTAGCACATATCAAACCGATGACTCCCAAACCAGATGGTCTTAGGGCACCAGGTGGAAAAACACCCTTCAGGTCAAATATGCAAGTGGAGTAGGCCACGAAATCAAGATTTATTTATAAAATTTTTGGCGTAAGTAATTATGCTTCTTGAGGCACAATTATCCAGCTTTTATTTTTGTTTTGTTTTTTTTTTTTTTTTGGCTTGAACAATCATGCTTCTTGAGGCACAATTATCCAGCTTTTTTTTTTTTTGTTTTGTTTTTTTTTTTTTAAAGTTGCGTCTCTAAATCCCAAGCATGTGTGTGCGAATTATGCATATTCTACTAAGGCTAAATAAAAGGTATGAGTTATTTTCCTTATCCCTCCTATCTTTTTAGTCAAACCATTCTTTCTTTTTTACTTAGGCAAAAATAAAGATTTATTACTAAGGTTCCCGTAATTCCTACAGTCTTTTGGTATTTTATAAAGAGTTTGAAATTCTTTTCAATCTTTTTTTTTTTTTTGTAAGAAAGAAAGAAGAAAAAGAAAAAGTGTTAGCACCCCCCCACACCTATCTAATGCATTGTCCTCAATGAATGCAAATGGAAATGCAAATGCAATAAATAGGGGAAGGAATGATGTTACCGTCTCCGTGAACTCGGGCCGGCCAAGTATGAAAAGGCGAGAGAAATGTCAAAAAGAATGTACATGGGGTAAGTGAACAATTTTTTTTTTTTTTTTATTGTTGTGGTTAGGTGTATGATGGGGCAAAAAGAGTCAGCACACTATCATCCGGAATCATCGGCTCAGTGGTCAAGAAGGGCTTCAGTCTCTGCCATTCACTTTGAACTCCATGTTATTTTTAGGGTCTGCAATAAGCACAGCACCGTGTGGGAAAACAGTGCGCACAATGAATGGTCCCGTCCAACGAGTTTTCAATTTCCCCGCGAAAATATGAAGCCTAGAATTGTATAGCAGAAACCTATCTCCTGGTGCAAAGGTTTTCCGGGTTATGATTTGGTCATGAAAAAGTTTGGTTCTGCTCTTGGTGATTCGTGCATTTTTATAAGCTTCATTCCGTATCTCCTCTAATTCAGAAATCTGCAGTTTCCTAAGTTCACGGCCTTGGTCAGGTCGAAGTTGAGTTGCTTAATTGCCCAGAGGGCCCGGTGTTCTAATTCTACTGGCAGATGACAGGCTTTTCCAAACACGAGTCTGTAAGGAGACATCCCCAGAATTGTCTTAAATGCGGTACGGTAAGCCCAATGCATCGTTGAGCTTAACCGACCAATCCTTTCGGTTTTGACTGACAGTCTTTTCCAGAATGAGCTTGATCTGTCGGTTGGTGACCTCAACCTGCCCATTTGTCTGGGGATGATACGGGGTTGATAACTTGTGATTGATGGAATATTTTCGCATCAGAGCTTCAAAAACTCTGTTGCAGAAATGTGATCCATTATCACTAATTATCGCTCTCGGGGTACCAAACCGGGAGAAGATGTTCTCTTTGAGGAATTTGACAACCACTTTGTTGTCATTCGTCTTGGTTGGTACAGCTTCCACCCACTTAGAGACATAATCGACAGCAACCAAAATGAATTGGTTGCCGAAGGAGTTGGGGAATGGTCCCATGAAATCGATGCCCCAAACATCAAAAATTTCTACTTCAAGGATTGGGTTTAGGGGCATCATGTCTCTTCTAGAAAGTTTCCCTATCTTCTGACAGTTTGCACATGACTTGCAAAAATGATATGAATCCTTGAACAGAGTGGGCCAGTAGAACCCACTTTGTAGAACCTTCTCTGCAGTCTTGCGGGGACCGAGTGTCCTCCGCATGCAAGGTCATGGCAAAAACTAAGCACGCTCCTCTATTCCTCCTCGGGTATACATCGTCTAATTATTTGGTCGGGACAATACTTAAAGAGATACGACTGTTCCCAGAAGAAGTACCGTACTTGGGCAAAGAAGCGGTATTGGTTGCTTTGTTCAGTCAGCAGGTAATTGTCCTGTGGCCAGGTAATTAATGATGTCAGCATACCAGGGTTCCTTAAGAATGGCTAGGATGTGCTCATCAGGGAAATCCTCATTGATCGGAACTCGGATGGTTGGTGAATTCGGAATTCTCGAGAGATGATCAGCGACCACATTTTCTATACCTCTTTTATCCCTGATTTCTAAGTCAAATTCTTGAAGCAAAAGAATCCACCGAATCAGTCGGGCTTTTGCTTCCTTCTTGGACATGAGGTATCTAAGAGCCGAGTGATCTGTGAAAATCACAGTTTTTGAACCTAACAAGTAGGGCCGGAACTTTTCTAATGCAAAGACAATGGCCAAGAATCCTTCTCTGTCGTTGTATAGTTCTGTTGAGCATCATTTAAGGTCCTACTCGAATAGTAGATCACGTGCTGCCTATTATTGATGCGCTGTCCTAGAACAGCGCCAATAGCGAAGTCAGATGCATCACACATGATCTCAAATGGCTGGGCCCAATCAGGGGCAGAAATGATAGGTGCAGAAATCAGTTCTTGCTTAAGCTTCCCCCATGACTTGAAACATTCCTCGTTGAAATCAAAGGGCACGTCCTTAGCGAGCAGGTTAGTTAAGGGCCTAGCAATTTTGCTAAAGTCCTTAATGAACGTCGATAGAACCCAGCATGCCCTAAAAAGGATCTAATATCCTTGATGCTTGGGGGGTGGAAGCTTAGCAATTACTTCAACCTTAGCCTTATCTACTTCTATGCCTCTCCTCGAAATCTCATGGCCCAAGACAATCCCTTGTCTCACCATAAAGTGACATTTTTCCCAGTTTAGAGTTAGGTTTTTCTCAATGCATCTCTGTAGCACTAACTCTAAGTGATGAAGACATTGATCGAATAAATCTCCATAGATGGAGAAATCATCCATGAAAATCTCAAGAAAACGTTCCACCATATCAGAGAACAAACTAAGCATGCACCGTTGGAACGTTGCAGGAGCATTGCACAATCCAAAAGGCATTCGCCTATAAGCAAAGGTTCCGAATGGGCAGGTGAACGTCGTCTTTTCCTGGTCTTCTGCAGCAATGGGGATTTGATTGTATCCCGAGTACCCATCCAGAAAGCAGTAGTACTCATGTCCAGCCAAACGCTCCAGCATTGGTCGATGAAGGGTAGCGGGAAGTGGTCTTTACGGGTAGCAGCATTCAACTTCCTATAGTCGATACAAACACGAACCTTGGTAGGCAGTCTTGTTTGTACCAACTCTTTTTCCTCATTTTCTACTACCGTAAAGCCAGCCTTCTTTGGGACCGCATGAACAGGGCTAACCCATTGGCTATCAGAAATGGATAAATGATCCCATTATCTAATAGTTTCAGAATTTCAGCCTTCACTGCCTCTTGCATGAGAGGGTTAAGCCTACATTGTGGGTCCCTCCTAGGGATTGCTTCATCGATTAAATGAATCATGTGTTGCACTGTGGCTGGACTTATTCCCTTGATGTCCTTCATTGTCCATCCAATGGCTTCCCTATGTCTCTCCAGAATGGACATCAAGCTGTCCTCTTGTTGCTCAGTCAGGTGGGATGCTATGATGACTGCAAGGTGTCCTTTCCGCCCAGGTAGGCGTACTTGAGATGTTTAGGCAGGGCTTTCAGCTCTAGGGAAGGTGTTGCTTCATTGGAGGGAGTCTCTGGGCTTTCGATCCTAAGATGGAGTACACTGGGGCTTGATGCCCATCCACTGCTGAATCTACGATCTGGTCTAAATTGAATTCCTCATCCTCCAGATCGAACTCTGCCTCAGCTTCTATCTCCATGCATTCCTCATGCTCACTCGTCAGGTTTTCAATAGAATGACCTCAAACGTCTGATCATTCACATCCTAGGTTGTCTTCCAAGATTGAAGACATTGACTTCCTTCGTCATGTCTCCGAAAGTTAATCGCATGGACCCGTTCCTACAGTTGATTATGGCGTGGTTTGTAGCAAGGAATGGGCGTCCTAAGATGACGGGAGTCTGAGACCTAAGATTGGACACAGGTTGGGTCTCGAGCACAATGAAGTCAACGGGGTAAATGAAATCCCCGACCCGGATGAGGACGTCTGTGATTTCCCCTTTCGGGATCTTCACAGAACGGTCGGCTAGCTGAATGGTGACTCGAGTTGGGCTTAGCTCACCCAACCCAAGTTGCTGGTATACCGAGAGAGGTAGCAAGTTGATACTTGCTCCCAGGTCAAGAAGCGCTCTACTTATTTCGGTCTGTCCTATGGTGCAGGAAATGGTGGGACATCCGGGATCCTTGTATTTCACCGGAATGGGACCAGACAGAATTTCGCTTATGTTAGTGGCCAAGAACACTTTCTTGGGCACATTGGTCTTTCTCTTCTTAGTAACACATATCCTTCAGGAATTTGGCATAAGCCGGGACTTGTTGGATAGCGTCAAGAAGTGGCACATTCAATTTGACCTGGTGGAACATCTCTAGCATTTCTCCATGTGCATGTTTTTATTGTTGTTCCTAAGCCTATTGGGAAAGGGTGCTATAGGCTTATGAACTTGTTCAGCAGCTTTGTCCTCATCAGATGTTTTGTGGAGCGGACTGGGAGGAACTAGCAGAGGTGGAGGCTTGAGTGGGATCAGGATGGACTGGACTTTTCTGCTGGTAGACCTGGTTGTCTACCTTCTTTCCAGATCTCAGTGTGTGAACAGCATTACAGTGGTTAATTGATGGGTCCTGAACTTCATATGCTTGGTTGGAGGTTTTTGGGTTAGCTAATGGCTGACTAGGCAAAGTACCCTTAGGTCTCTCACTTAGGGAGCTAGCTAACTGGCTCATCTGTAATCCAATCTTGAGATGGCCTGTGAATGACTGTTCAGAGTTTGTCCCTGGTTCTGCATGAAAGCAGACTGGGACTTAATGAAAGCCTCACTCCTCCAATTTACTGATCTTCTTTTCCATTGGAGAGCTTTGGGAGGAGGAAGATGGGGCTTGACTGGGAAAAGGTGGTGGAGGAGCAGGATGGTGAAAGTTGTTGGAAAAATTAGGCCTGGGAGGATTGTTTGGGGCCCAGGAGAAATTTGGGTGATTTCTCCAGCCAGGATTGTAGGTCTGCGAGTAGGGGTTGTGAAGCGGCCGTGAGTAAGCCGCGTTCATGTGTTCCGGTGGCACTTGTTGGGCATGGAAAACAAGGCACTCTTCAAAGACATGGTTCGGTGCCTGACAATATGAACAACCGGATTATGAATTGGTGGTGGGTTGATCTGGTTGACACTGGCAGGCTCTTTTGTTTCCAGAGCCTCTATCCTTCTCATCAGGGTAGCAATCTTAGCCTCAGCAGCTATGGATGATTCTAGAGATAGGAGCCCTCCTCTTGAAGCTATAGACTGTGAATTCCTAGGTTTCTTCGAGGCTGGCTCCCATTGCAGGGTTTTCTCAGCTAAGTCCTCAAATAAATCCCAACCCTGATTCTCATCCTTCTGCAAGAACCCTCCCTGACACATCGTTTCTAACAGGGTCTTAGTCTGATAGTCTAGACCATCGTAGAGAATCTTGCACTGACGCCATTTCTCCACGCCGTGATGAGGGCACTGAGCTAGGAGATCTTTGAATCGCTCAAAGTATCTCCAAAAGGGTTCGCTCGGGTCTTGCTTAAACTGCATGATGTTCTTCCTAATGAGGGCAGTTTTGTGAATTGGGTAAAATTTCTTCAAGAAAGCCTTGACGAAATCATCCCACGTCGTGACTGAATCTGCTGCAAAACTGTACAACCATTTCTTAGCTAGATCCTTTAGGGAAAAAGGGATGAAACGTAACCTAACGGCATCGTCTCCTAGCTGGGGTATCTTCATCATGAGGCATACTTCTTCAAATTCCCTAACAAAGAAGTATGCGTCCTCTGATTCTAAACCATGGAATTTCGGAAGAGTGTTAATTAATTGGGCTTTAACTCGAAATTATTTCCATTTGCTTTAGGAAGTTTTATGCAAGATGGAAGTGAAGTTCTTATCGGGTAAAATCTATCCTGAAGTGATGCCATCACTGGTTCTGGATGCAAAAGTAGAGAAGTGTTTCTTGTCAATCTGGAAGTTGAAGGATCTCTCACCCACTCTTGCATTCAGCACACCACAACCAACGTGAAAACAACAAACAATCGAAAAGAATAAAAAAACAAACAAAAGAAATTAAAACAACCACAAGCCTTAGTCTAAGGTACCTGGACCTAGACGACTCCTAACTGGTCGATTCTCCGGGGAAGGTTGTTGCAGGAACTTGACTACAAGCTAATCGGCCAGGAAAGGGCAAAGCTCGGGGGGAGGTATCCGGGCGGAGCCACGGGCCTAATTATGCCAAACCACGGAGCTTTCGAGGCTTTACCTCTAAATCCACTTTCCTTAGACACCGATTTTGCAGGAGTAAAGTTCTTACAATTTCCAACCTCGGTTAATCTCTTAGTGAGTCCGAGATGTCCCTAGGGCCAACGTCTATTGATTTTTAATTAAGGCTTGGGAAAATGTGAGTGCACTTGGAGATGGTTTTTGGGCTAAGGAAGGGTGATGAAATCCCACCTTATCTTGTTTATTTGGGTTTTGCCCTTAAAGTCAATTGTGCAAGTGTACAGTTTATTCACAACAAGGTAACACTCAAAGCGGTAAATCACTTCAAAATGTTGGTCCTATTCTATATGAATGCACACGTACCTTGTCTCCAGCACTCTTCAACAGAAATTGAAATGAATTGAAATAGACTCGTACCCTAAATGCAAAAGTCTAATCCAATTTTTAATTAAGCAACAAGTGAATTTCTTTAAACTTATTAGACATGCATATGGTGAAGCATCCAAGGAAACTAAAAATTTCGAAAGCACTTTTTTTTTTTTAGCGGCGTTCGGCAACCCTGCAAACGAGTTTGTTAGTACTTCAATTGGAAAAACTCGCTTTTACACGAATTTTTCTGAGGGCAAATAAATCCTTGCGCAATGTCCTTGGCCACCTCTTTTGCTTCCCGTGATGGTAAGCTCCTTGATTCTTCTCCTACACACAAAAGAAAACAAAGAACAATCTTTAGTAGTGAACAATAAAGCCGTTCCCTCCCCGGCAACGGCGCCAAAATTTGATCGCGTAAAAAGCAAGTACTAAAATGAGAGAAGGAAGTGTGGGTTGATGTTACTGCTTTTGCGATTCTTTCCGAAGTAGCGAAGTGGCTATACGGGTCGTATCCACAAGGAGGGAGAGCGATAGAAGCTTGATGCGGCTTTCAAAGTTCAAGAAGAAAGAAAGTTCTTGTTTCCAAATAAAGAATTTGAAAGTGAAAACAAGTATTTTTAGAATTGTTGGAAAATGTTTGGTGGTTTGTAAAAGTGATCTTTTTCTTAGTTGTAAAGATGCATGGCTAACTTTCTACTAAGTGCTCCTACTAACTTCTAACTTTTTGAAGATAGCCTCACGATGGATCATAGGCAAATACGACACCTGTGCATTGGAACTAATCACGTGGAAATCGAGTGAGAGTTCATCCTATAACTTAACCTTACACGGCAAAAACTCGGACATTCCCATATCAAGATCCGATAGAAGGCGAGAATAAGGGAAGACTCGAGTGCACTATTGGTATCGGCAAAGTTAAAAGGAAAAAGAGTCTAACAAGTAAAACACAACTCATAGATCATCAAAACGAATTAAGTATGAAATATAAGAAAGTAGATACTTGTAGATAAATTAGAGTTAGAACCCTCATCTTAAGATGCCATAGCTCTCATTTACACAAGGCTTGTTTGGCACTATTGATTCATACGGGTTATCAAACAAGTGTTAGAAATTAGTGGGTTAGTAGTTAGTTAGCCATGCTACGGAAAAGTTTGTTAGCCATCAAGGTAAAAGAAACAACAAGAAAAAGGGGTAAAAGGGAAAGGGGGAGTTACACTACAACAAAGTAAAGAAGAAGAAGTAAAAGGGAGAGAAGTTACACTACAACAAAGAAGTAAAAGTAAATGCAAAGACAAGTAAATGAAAGAAGGAGAGAAGTAGTACTTATATATCTTGTCACCCTTCAAATACAACTCTTTACACACTCTCTCTCTTTCTCTTTGATGGCTAAGACCTAAAACTAGAAGAAGAAGAACAACAACACTACAAACTAAACACAAGATTATAAACTTGCTCTAATTCTCCAATCTGCTCCAACTGAAACCCCAAGGGGGGTATTTATAGCCATCAGGGAAGAGGGGTCCGGGGGACAAGGAAGTGACCCAAGACGGCGCGCGCGCCGCGGCCACATGGCCGCGGAAACGCGGCAAAAGCCGCGTTTCCGCGGCCATTTAATGGCCGCGCGCGCGGCTCTTCGGGCGGCGCGCAGTATTTTCTGTCCCCTGTCGTATTCGGCGCCCGGATTTGGTTTTGCAGTCTCTTATTTTGCCAGAATTAGCCTCTTAGGTCAATGGCTACCTTTTAGGTCTTTTAATCACCAACTAAATGGTGATTTAGGTCTTCTTCTCATTGGCACACCATGGATCTAGAATCAAGCAAG